>RJWM01000488.1:176265-214087 GCA_004363535.1 Dasyprocta punctata | reverse complement strand
ATCATGATTATTTTGATAATGGATTCAGTGTGGGCTACAAAAGAAAAAGAGAAATCAGCATGACTAAACTAGGGTTTGGGCACTTAGAGATCAGTAAGTTGGTGTAAATAAAATTCACTCCCAATAAATTTTCAGGTGAGCACCAGTGTGATGCTTGTTGGACATGATCAATGGAATATCTTCCGTGAGAACTGAAAGTGAAAAACTAGAATGCACATCTGAAATGACCTTGACTCATTAAAATTTGTATTCTTTCTGACATGAAACATGAGATACATTTTATTCCTCTACTGTAACCAGAAAAGAAAAAGATAAAAGAGCTAGTTTCCTCATTGACATGTGTACCAGAGTGGAATAGAATTTTTAATACCAGACAATATTTGATTGCTAATTCATTCTTAATAATTTTTAATATCCAGACACTTTAGACTCCAAAATGAAACAAAATCGTGACTCACTTGAGCCAAAAGATGGATAACCAGTGGAAAATCCCCCAGCCCTATTTCTTCCATCTTTAGAACACACTTCCTATTATTTTGGATTGTTTCTGCATTTTACAAGAACTCCTATTGACCAAATGAATCAATCTGTTAATTAGTGTGTTTAATATAAAAATCTACCTTGTTACTCTTCATATGGAGACAGAAATTTTGTATGTTTTAAAACATGATGCAATAATTTTTTATGTAATAAGAGGAATACAACCTGTTATATCTTCATATATAAGTTTGGTTCAAAACCTGTAACATTAAATTACAATTTTGAAATGTTTTAATATTTTCCTCTTTATTTGGTTTGTATTTCCTTTCCTTAGTTGTAAGGGTGTGCCCCATGTTTATCTTTTATTGAAAATCATATCAAATTCTTTGGATACCAACACTGAGTAATATAAATAAATATATAAATGAATATAAATCTATGTTGACTTTAAATACCCATTTTGTACTTTATAGTCTTTATCTTAATCTTCATTAAAGCTTTGTTCCTTGTGCAGAAATATTTATCAGTAATTCCAAAATTTAAGGACAAGTTTATTTTAGAACCTTACCTAAAAAAGATTTCCTATCAAAAAATAAAATTACAAATATGCTTATCATTGGGAAGTATGTTTTCATTTGACTCCACAGGTAAATAGTTTTGTTTTATAATGTCTTACCTTCCCTGCAGAACTATGTAAGACTCATTATAGTGACTATGGATGTATGAACTGTGATGGAAACTTGGGGCACAGTCATTTAAGAAGCAGGTAAACTTGGCAAGAAACTATATTCTAGAACTTTGCCTTCTAATAAAAGATAAAAATTTGCTGGGAATCAGAAGATTTAAAAAGACCAACTGTCTTTTATTTGGGAATTCATGTTTCTACAAAAGGAAAGACCATTCTAAAAGTATAGAAGAAGACAGGACTGTATATTAAAAGATAATTGTTTGGAAATTTCAACAATATTTGATGTAGTATTTTGTTAAAAGATAAGAAAGTTAAAGATTTTAACAGACACATGCTCCAAAACTTCAAAATACTATGGACAATAGATAAAAGAGAATAAAAGTCAGGACACACATGCTCACCACAATATGACTTTGTGGCTTAGATTTCAAGTGAAAAACAAAACACAACAAAACAAAACAAAATAAAAACAGACACTAAGATGTTACTATAGTCTTGAAAGGAGCAGAGTAGTCTCCAAACTACACATTTCACAATTGACCCTTGGGAGCAAGAGGGCCACAGACACCGACACACTATCCTTATCACTGAAACAGAAGCCTAACGCTTCTCACCCATCAAAGGCAGGGCTGAATGGAAGGCACATTTATCTCCGCGTAAGAAGATCGCTTCAAAAATCTAACTGATCTCACATTTCCTAACAGCTTAAATCACAATACTTCCAGGGAAAAATAATACACAGCATACATAACTGATTAATTTCTTGACCTTCAAAAGAAGAATGACTTTTTAATTATTGGTATAATTTAGGTATATATACTAATCACATTCAGCATAAGGAATTTGTTCCTGTACATGATATGCCTGAATAAACTGGTGAATTCCTAGTCAGTGAGTTCTGATGCTACTTCTGAGTATCAGAGGAGAAAATCTGGATTTTTCAGGCTGGCTAGGTATCTTTCCCCTAGGATAGTGCAAAGAAGAATTTAAAACTATCCAGGGATCCTGACAGGAATAATTTTTAAAAATATTTTCCCTAAAATGATGTTCTAGAACTTCAGTGTGACTCATTACACTCTTCACAGAATTTGAATTTTCTAATGAAAAGTATTGTAGAAAGTATTTCTTCTTACATTAATATTCACCATGAATTTGTCAAAGCATAAAAACAAACAAACAAACAAACAAACAAACAAAAAAAAAAACATTTCCAAGACTGGCACAATGAAGTATTTAGACAAAAACAATAGAAAGTGAAATAACTGGAGAATTACCCACTAAAGTTACTTACACCAATTAAAAGCAATGAATTTTCATGAATTTTCCTGTATGTATACTGACATGAAAATTAACTGTACCATAAAATGTGACAAAAGAAAGTGCAGAATTATATCTAGAATACACACACACACACACACACACACACACATTCATTCATGTTCTTAGGACAATTCCTGGAAATTTACACAACAAACTATTAAAAGTGGTTTCTTCTGGGCTATGAGATAGGGTAGGAAAGAAACTTTACTTTTTGTTTGTTTTTTTGAGATGGGCCTCGCTGTACAGTTCAGGATGACCTTGGACTGTGTAATGTAGTCTAGCTTGGCCTCAAAGTTGCAGTAACCCTCCTGCCTCAGCCTTCTGAGTGCTGGGATTATAGGTATGTGCCACCACTCCTGGCTTAAATTTTACATATACTATACTGATTAAGGTTTTATTGGTATACATTACTTCTAATGATGAAATGCAAGGCCAAAACTTAAAATAACACAAAATAATCAAAAAATTCAGCACTTTTTCCTAGATACAAAGAAAAATGTGCCAGAAAGTACAGAAGAGAGGTGGTTAGATTTAGTCACAAGTATTAACAAATTCATGACTTACCTCTGAAATAGAACTGCATGGTTGGAGAGGCATTGTGCAAGGAAGAAATTCTTGCCTGTTTGTGTGACCTGCAATTAGCTAAGGCATAGGATCTATGCCAGTTGGAAACCTGGGCATCCAATCCTCTCCTGCATAAAGATGAAAAATGGCTGTTTTGTTTGTTTGAGATAGGGTTTGGCTATGTCCTCCAGGGTGGTCTCAAATTCAGTCTTCTCCCTGCCTTAGGCTTCTGAGTGGGAAATACAAAGATGGTTTTCTAAGGCAAATAACAGATACCTTCAGAGTCTTCTGTTCCCGCAATACCAGTCTTTCTGTATTCATTAAGAAACAATTTCATTGTGCAGCACCACCAAAAATAAAACACAGACAGACAGACACACACACACACAGACACACACACACACACACACACACACACACACACACAAAGACATACAGATGGGGAACCTTGTGTCTTGGCATTTATTGTTCAAATAATGCTGTAAAATTGAGAGTGGCTACAAAAAGAACCTATGAGAAGTACATTTTTATTATTGCACCTGAAGAATAGATTGATTGCTTCTCAGTTTTTAAAACCTACATTCTCCTTCTCATATTGAGGAATACACAGGCAGCAAGATAATCTAGCAATGTCTAAAAATAGATCCTGCAGAAATTGGAAACTGATGTTTTGTGTAATTTTAAATCTAACAGTAAGATTCTACCAGCATTCACTTACAAGACAGAGATCAAGTCTGGACATAATGAATGACCATCTTGTTCTAGAAGTAAGATTTTCTTAATGCTCTGGGTTCCTGATTAGGGCATTATGCATACATTGTCATTGGATAAACACTAGGTGTTAATGGAATTCTTTTTCAACACTGGAAAAATGAAAAAAGATAAAACCCCAAAATAATCCAAATAAAATCATGATGTGAGGATTTATTTAAAACAAGAAAAACATGACCTAGTGTTATGGCTTTTATCTTGATATACCCTCAAAGCCTCATGTACTCACAGGTGGGGCTTTTGGGAAGTGAATGGAGCATGGGGGCAAGATACCTATCAGTGGATTGGTCCTCTGATGAGTTTACAGTTAAATACGACTTGTGAGGTGAAGCATGGTTGGAGGCAGGTCACTGGGGGCATTCATTGCCTGCCAGGTTTCTCTCCCTCCTCCTTGGATTTCTCTCTGCTTCCTGCTGCCATGTCATGAACTCCCCTCAGCCAAGCCACTCTGACATGCTCCTCTGCATTGGTGGCAGCCAACTGTGGACTAAGACCTCTACCAACTGTGAACCAAAGCGAACCTTTCTTCTTTTGAATTGTAGATATCAGGCATATTGTCCCAGTGAAAAGAAAGTAACTTAGATACTTAGCAACATGAAGATCCATAAGAATTTTCCTTTGTAAACATGGGGAGCCTAGAGGTTCATGATGTGAGCTCATGACCCTGTGACTACATTTAGACTGCACGCTTCCTGAGGGCAGAGCAAATGTTGATCTCATCTTTTCATCTGTACCACATCATCACTAAAATGCATATGTTCAACTGTACAATTTTACATTTTGTTCCCTGCAAATGTTTTGAACCAAGACTTTATATTCCTGAAACAGCAGCATTGGTCTGTTTCAACCAAGCTGGTAGGGAAGTCAGTAATAGGGGAGGTTTGTAGTTAGATGTTGGGACGCATTACTGTACCCAGGAATTAACAGAGTATCCCATGCTATATTTTATTACAGATGACCTGAATTCAAGTACTGACTAGTATTAGAAATTGTGTGAGCTTACTTAAACTAGCTTACTAATCAAGCCTCATTATCAAGAAAATGAGGTGTCAGGAACAAATACATGTTAAGCAATGAGCACAGTACCTGGTGTGTAGATGGCCATAAATATCTATGTCGCCATGCTGGCTGTGATTATTTGTTGCACCATATTGTTCTACCGCCCAACACAAGGCTCAAGAAATAACACCCAGAATCAACAGATGGAATTATATCAAATTAACCACGTAAGCGAGTAAGCCACAAAAAGTTTACCTCAAGTGTCACCTAGGCATTGTTTGTTTACATATGGACTATCCTGAGTGTCACCTGGACAGGTGTCATTTCAACCAGTTGATTCTCAAGTGAATAAAATTTATGAAACTGTCATTTTTGTATTTATTTTATTGTATAAAAATTAACTAAAAATATTCAGCTTGGTCATCCTGTATTTAAGTAATTGGACTGGTAAATTAAAAAGCTTCTGCACAGCAAAGGAAACAGACTAGAGACAATCTATAGAATAGGAAAAAAAGTTTTGTAGCTGCTCCATGGGCAAAGGACTAATATGTAGAATATATAAGGAAATTAAGCAAACTACACTTCCTAAAGTAAAAGATCCAATCAAAAAACGGGCTAATGGAATTAATAGACACTTCTCAGCAGAAGACATACAAATAGCCAGTAAGAACATGAAAAAATGTTTACCATTCAAGGTAAACTTTTTGTGGCTTACTCGCTTACGTGGTTAATGTTTCATTTTTGTTGAGAATATAAACTAGTGTAACCACTATGGAAATCAGTATGGAGATTTCTCAAAAACTAAAAACTTAAATTCCAGTTGACCCAGCTAGACTTCTTCTGGCATCTTCCCCAAAGAGTTAAGACATCATATTACAGTGCTCTATGCCTGCCCATGTTTACAGCAGCAAAATTTGTAATAGCTAAATCTTGGAAATGCCATGTATATCCATCAGTAGATGAATAGACAAAGAAAATGTGGTAGTTACACACAATGAAGTTCTACTATTCCATTAAGAAAGGTAAGTTTGAGTCACTTGTAATAAAAAATATGCAGTTTCAGACTATAGTGCTAAGTGAAATAAATCAGACACATAAAATTAAGTGCATGATTTCTCTAAGAATGCCAAAATATAAATAATTTAAAAAAAAAGATGATAGGAAACAGGGAAATAGGTACTTTGCAGACGAGATGGACATCTAGGAGTCGGTGGAGAAAGGAAGGGCATGGGATGTAAAAAGCCCTAGGATGTGATATGCAAATGTACCAACTCCCCACAATGAAAGTTTTCATTATGTATTGCAACATGTAATCATAATAATGATTAAAAAAGGAAAACTAAACAGAACCAATAGCCACTATTTACTGTGCTCTCAGTAAAAGTTGAGAGATTAAAAACAAGGACATTTTCCAATCCTATACTATGCTAACATCACCAACATGGCTGGTGCAAAAACAGGCAAGAAAAGAAGCTCAACCAGAGCTGGTGGATGACAGAGAAATCAGTGGCTGACACATGGACCAACCCACAGGACAAGCAGCTACAGTGCAGGGTAATAAAATATCTTCTCAGGAAAGATCTCAAAAAGCAAACGAAAACACAATCCTTATTTATTCAATGTACTTTTTAAAAAAAACTTCTGGCTGGGCATGGTGGCACACGCCTTTAATCCCAGCACTCGGGAGGCTGAGGTAGGAGGAGCGTTGTGAGTTTGAGGCCACCTTGGGCTACAATGTGAGCACAAGGCCAGCCTGAGCTACATAGTGCAACCCTGTCTCAAAATTTAGGGCTGGGAGTTTGGCTCAATGGCTTATGGGCCTGTCTGACAGGTGTGAGGTTGTGAGTTTGATCCCTGGTACCACAAAAAAAAAAAAACAAAAAAAAAATCTGGAAGTCATCATGTTGGACATTTTGAGCAATAAGAACATTTTTAATGTATTTACAAAAAGGCATTAAAGTAACACAATCAGTTTATTTAAAAAAAAAACCCTGAGATTATGTTTAAAATGAAATCATGACTGGTATTTAGCTATATCTCTCAGGTGCTTTATGATAATCTGACAGAAGTAGTAAAGTTTCCTGAAATTATAGTATTTTTCATATAGTAAGTTGAATGACAATATTAGATAACATCTTCTGCAACAGTGGTGTCAAAAATCTGATAGCAAATTTGCTGTTCCATTCCATTTTTGACATTATATGACCTGATAACACATTCCATCCATGGATATGCATCTACAAATAAAAAAGAAAATGGTATTTAGCCATTAAAACTAAATAGGCAACTATTAATCATGATTAATTTGAACTTTTCATCAACAATGGACAAACATGATTAGGATTTTCAAAATGCTGACAGCAAAGGTATTATAATCATCTTGTCTCTCATTGTATTCCTTTTTCCCTGCTTATCGCCCGATAATCTATAGTGGTACCTCACTTTATAAACTTATTTCTTTTCACAGTACTGGTCACAAACCAACTATACAAGAACCATAAGGTCAACAATGAACCTAACCACTGAATTCGATTTGGTTCTTGGAACCCAAGCAAGGTGGCAGACATAAATGTGATTTCCAGGATTTGGTTCTGATTGCAGTAAATTTATTTGTTATTTCAAGAAAAGGCTCTTACCATGCTTCAGTTCAAGACTGAAAAACATTTAATTTGGCAAGGGTAGAGCTTGATAGACACCTCTCTTACACTGATGGTAGAAGTGTAAATAAGTAAAATATTTTTGGAAAAATAATCTGGGAGTACATATCAAAAGCTACCAGTCAAGGAGTTTTACTTCCAGAAATATGCCCAAAATAATTCAAATTCCCAACACAAGTTAAAATTGACAACAAACAAAGGCATATAAGTAAAATTTGCTGTAGATGAACAAAAGCAATTTGCAGAACTGTTAATTAAAATGCAGTGACTGACTAGTTACAAGTAAAGCTGGTCAAAAATAACCTATAAAAATTAAACAACAGTTAAATCTGTAGCAGGTAGAATTTGTTACTGACAAAAACTATGAGAAGAAAAACATGACTTTATGATTAAGAACTGCAAGTTTGAACAGAGAAAGAAATAATGATCTCAGAAGGAAATTTTTGTGGCAGAATTTGATCTGATGACGGTCTAGCTGTTTAATCAAACGTTTATAAAGAAAACAGCTAAAGTACATTAAAAATTATTAACTAAAAACTTAAATGTTTCTTGTAAATATTTCATGTCTTTTGGAATAATTCCAACTAAAACGTGCTCTTACATAAACAGTGCCAAATATGCATGTGATCAAAACTGCTTCTTTTATTATACAAGGTATTCTTGAAAGTACACTGAATGATCAAATTCTAAATATATATATATACATATATATATATATATATATATATATATATATATATATATGTAGTAAAAGGCACATTGCCATTAATCCCTCTCGAATCGAATAGATTTATGCCATGATTCTTGCTGTTTTCTGAAGCACCCCGGAAGTCTTCTTTCATGTCTTTAATTGCTCTGCTGTGGCTCCTTCCATGTCCTGAATTGATTAAAAATGTTTGCCTTTCAGTTATATTTTGACTTTGGGGAAGAGCCAGAAGTCACATGGTGCCAGATTCGATGAATAAGGCAGATGAGGACACACTGTACCATTTTTAATTGATGAAACTGCCCTAAAAATTTTGAATTAATTCAGGACACTAAGGCAGCCATGAAAGTGTAACTAACGACACTCATAAAAAAAGACTTCCAGAACTGTGGCAGAGCTTGGCAACAACAATGGGGTAAGTGTATTTGAAGAGGGGGAAGTATTTCAAGGGGATCAATGGCAAGGTGTCTTTTACTATAATGCACAGTTTTTTTTTCCCAAATGAAGAATCAAACTCAGGACCTCACACTTGCCAGGCAGGTGTCTTGCTGCTGGGCTATATCCCTGGCCTTGGAATACATATTTTTAACCTAAACATTCACTGTATTTTTGATCATACCTTCTATTTTGAAATATTTGTAAAATCTTTTCCTTTTATGCCTACTTTATATCTGTCACAGTCTCATCAAAAGGTTGATGATTCAGTGGATCCATCACTTTGAACTAAAACATTTCAGAGCTCTAAAAGTCCACAGATTATATACATATATACTGCTATTCTGAGAAAAATAGTGGTGGGTATTGTTAAAATCATACTGCCTACCAATTTTTGTTCCTGGAGGACAAAACATATCCATGATCAAATCTATACTTCTCTGAAGGTCATTATCAAGTAGGACTTCTGATGCTGGAACCTGGAAGAATTTGTCCTTCAAAAAATCATAGCAGAAAAAGAAAATGATGTTGATTTTTTTGAAAATATAATTAATGCAAAAATATTTTTAAATCATCCAATTACTAAAATAACCTAGACTATTTCTCTCTGTAGAATTCATGAACTAGAGTACTCGCCTGAACGCAAATAACTGATTTGTACCACTGCCCCAAAGCTTTACACAGTATCTATCTGTGTAACAATTAACTTTGCTTCCTCTAACATGAAATATGGATGTTTAGAAATTATGGTGAAACAATAATTATAAATAATGCTGACATAGTATAGATATCTCTTTGCTCTTTGGTCATTAAGTAGAATTTGTACATGGGAAAAAGAATGACTCACTTACCCATTTGTATTTCTAAATTCTTCATTTCTCAATTATAATTTATGAGATAAAAAGAGATACACAGAGATAATTTTTGATTTATGTGTTTGTATTTTATTTATAGTTTTAAGTTGCTTAAGTTCTTTTAGGAATAAGGTGGGAAAGGAGCATTAATTTTTTTAACGTATTAGTTTATAATTAGAAATTTCTTTCACCAGTCCTGTTACTTACAGAATCCATGAGATAAGCTTCTAACACTCCTGTTCCGTCATCAAGAGTAAATGTCATAACAAATACATGTTGCAGGGGTACAATACCCAACACTAATGAGGAAAGAAAAACGGAACCACGAGTCTTTATCAAGAGAAATTAACTGTATGCACACACAAATTGTGGTTACTAAAATAATTTAAGCAATAAATCAAATCTTACACATATGACCTTTGCTCTCTCATCACTTTGTTAAACTCACTTAGTGCGTTCTTTTTGGAATACTCCACGACCTTTACATAAGAATGTCACATGATATTATAAGCAATGGAATTTTTTGATTAAATATTACTGCATCTTTAGCATGAGTTGATATCTTGAAAGAAACCACAAAAGTGATCTATAAAATGCAACTTGTTATATGCTATTCATATGAAAGATAAAATTAAGATGCTAGCATGTTCTAAAAATAGCATATTTGTAAGTATTTCTTAATATACCTCTCCACATTATAAATATCAGTGATGCCCTAAAATTTTTAAGGGACATCATCTGGTTAAATGGACAAAAATGCCAGAATTGAGGATTTCATAGTTTTATAAAATGAGGAAAAAAGGAGGAATTGGTGATACTAACTACATAAGAATTCAGAGGACAGGAATACTTTGGAAGAAGATACCTCAATAAGTCTATGGAATGCTACATTAGCTTCTATCTAGGTAATGTATATATAAACAGTAGAACTAACTAAGTAGGCAAATAATAAATTAGAACAAAGTGACATGAATTTAAGCATACTACATGCTTTTAATATAGGGAAATTGATTTTTAGGCTTTGAAAATTCTGAACAGGTTAAAACAGTGCACTGAAGCTCAGAAGGATGAACTTAAAACCTATGCTGAGAGACCACACAAACAACAATGACAAAAAAATCTGCATTAAAAGTATGATGGGGAGACAAGCTTGGTATTACGAAGTTTATATAAAAGTTAATGAGCGATTTCACAGGACCAAACAAAATATGAGATAACAGTGTGACAGAATTAGATTTTAAAAAAAAGAAAGAAAACACAACAAAGTATACAAATAAATACCCATACAATGATATTTCAGGCTAGTAGAATTTGAGTGGCCAGTATCAAAAAAATAATTTCCCCCATATTCTGAATTTGCCAAACCTCACCTGCAGCCCTATGTTCAGCTTTGAATGCCAAATTTTAAAAACATTAGCAACCTGGAATGTTCATTGTAGACAAGAAACAAAATAGTAAAGAATACGTGAGAGTATCAAAAGAAGTGAGGGTACCCACTTGAAGCAATAAAGATTCAATGGAGGCTGAATAAAATATCTTCAAATGAACAAAGTCTGATTATCACACAGAAGAGGAAACATGCTGTCTGGATAAGTAGCACACATCTGTACTGAAGTTGCATGAAGGCAGATGTTGCTTCAGTATTAAGTGACTGTCTTTCAGTGTGACAAGTACCTCACCACTGAGTTTTCACCAAGGGCTGGGTGATTACAGTTAAAATTGCAATACAAAAAGATTCTTGTGGCCCTAGGTAGATGGATGTTGGGAGAAGGGTTGTAGCAGCTCTCTCTAAAACCCCTTTCAATCTCAAGATACCCTGAGCTGCAGAGATGGTTCAGAAACTGTATTTATGATCAATGATTAACAGGAAAACAAATGACTAAATACTAAATATCCATTATAGTTTAAAAATACTGGAAGATGAAAAGGAGATTTTGCAAATATTTTAAATATTCACTCTGTTCTCATTACAATCAGTGCAAATATTTTTATGTATGAACAGCCACACTTTAGCCTTACATATCTACAAATCCTGAAATAGAAATCAGACAGTTAAGAGAAAATTAAGCTCACCTTCTGCCACAGAAGAAGGAATCCATGATGTCTCACCAGCAAGGGAACTTAAATTTTGTATTGGTTTCAAACTAGAACACTGCTTACACCTAAAATTAGTAAAAGAAATAAATGTATAAATTAACTTAAACATTACTATAACATTTTTGCTGTTGAAGCAAGTATAGTCATAAAAAAGTAAATTATTATACAGAAGAACACTGTACCTGTCATCCTTGTTTAGAAACAGAATTATCAAAAAGTAAGCTTTTTACATAAAACCAACAGAAAGATAATACAGATTTCACAATGAATGATTTTAAATTGAAAATGAGGGACTGGATTTCACATTCAAGTCAGTGATTGATTAGGATCTAGTAAATTTCCTAATTCATTAAAATAAAAAAGTTGATTTCTAAGAACATTTTGATTATATGGCCTATGAATAATATTTAATGACCACACAATCCTGAGAAATATAACCACTAGGAGAAAATTATCCTGACTAAAGCGGTCAGGACTAACAAATTTTGGGTAGTTAGTATTTTAAATAAGCACATAATAAAAGTTTATAGTTTACAATATCTAATACAAAAGTTACCATCTGAAAAGTAAATACATATAAAACTATACAATTATTAAAGTTGCACATTACTGAGCATACATAATTTTGTTTTATTTATATGATAATATATTTGAAGTATCAGTAACTCGGTTTTTATTATGCATCACTGACATGTTTACAACATGTGATATGTGATAAGAAAATGTACCTGGAAAAATATTCTTGAATAAAATTATAAAAATTCAAATTTGAAAAACTTCTCTCATTTACACACTGGGGAAAACAGAGGGTTTAACTTCATTAGATTTAGACTTTATCACCTGATTATCAAATATAAAGATGCTTCTTCTCTAACAAAAAGATGAATGGAAGAATATTATTACCTAAACAAGGACTGTGATATAAACTAAAATGAAATATTGGTAAAACAAGTATGCTGATTAAAAATTATACGTAATAGGCCCAAATCAAATAGTTCATTACATCTAAAGTAGTAAAAAATGAAAAATGATAAATTAGAAAAATCAATTTAACACAGGCTGGAAAGAAAAATACAATTTTTAAAGAAGGGTAAAATTCAGTTAAGAAATGTGGTAAATAGAAAATGACAAAAATCTAGAAATATATACTAAACAAATGTCAATAATTAAAAGTATATTTAAATTCAACTATTTTTTTGTTTTGTTTTGTTTTGTGGCACTGGGGATCAAACTCACAGCCTTGCACCTGCCAGGCAGGCACTTAAGCCACTGAGCCAAACTCCTAGACCTAGTTTTTTGAGGCAGGGTCGCACTATGTAGTTCAGGTTGGCCTTGCGCTCACGTTGTAGTCCAAGCTGGCCTCGAACTCACAGAGCTCCTCCCACCTCAGGCTCTAGAGTGCTGGGATTAAAGGCATGCACCACAACACCTGGCTTAAATTCAACCATTAAAAATAACTAAAATATAGCATCTTTTATTCGTAAGTGACATTAAAATGACACAAAAACTTGAAAGATCTAAGAATAAGATACCACACAATCACCGTCTTACAAATAAATAAAAGCTTAAAAACAAGAAAAATATTAGCAAAAATAAACTTCGAGGCAGAAAGTCATGGTTAGGAATGCTGTCTTTAAGGAAGGATATAGAGAACAACAAATTCGCCAAAAGAAAAGGAGTACCGAACCTAAATGAACCAACAAGAATTTCAAAATATATAAAGCAAACAATGACAGAAGAAAGGATTACAAGCATAAAATCATCAGTTTATTTTTACATACACATATTTCTTTAAGAAAGTGACTAAAGAGACAAAACCACAAGAGAAAGAGAAGATCTGATTATGATTAACAAACTTTGTCTAACAGACAGCCTGTATAACAATCCCTAACTCAACTATTTTAGAATACGTATTTTCTTTTTATACAGACATGTAAGACACACAAATGTGAAAACACATTCTAGCAATTCAATGTTGAATAAATCTCAAGGAATAATTTTGGAATGCTGCAAAGTACTCTGCAAAAAAGCAATCTAACTGAAGTACACATAAAACATAATACCCAAAATACACAAGTGAAAAATTCTCAATACAGAATTTTTAAATGATTCATGGGTCAAAAAGGAATTATGAAACATTTAGAACTGAATAGTAAGAAAAATACAATATACTAAAACTTGGAATAAAGGTTTAACAATACTGCCAGGACACTTTTAGACTTTAAAATAGCTAATTGCTTTGGTAAAGAAAGGACAATGGTATGTGTGTGGGAAAATGGCACAAAAATAGTATTAGAAGAATATTAAAAGAAACAGTGTTAAATAAAATAGCTGAACTTTAAAAACTATCGGAAAATATTATGCACATAATTACATATCAATAAATTTTAAAAATGCATAAAATAAATACTTGTGAAGTCTCACTAGTAAGATACGAAAGCTTAAAATATGTGTAACCATTAAATAAACTGAACCATTAGCCTACGTTCTATTTAAAAAGCGTCAGGTTCCAAAAATATTTTTTTTTTTGAGACACAGTCTCACTATGTAGCTCTGGCTAGCCTTGAACTCACTATACACGCTGGCTTTGAACTTGCAGCAATCCTCCTACCTTCCAGGTGCTGGGATTACAGATGTGTGCCCTCATGCTCAGTGGTTCGAAAAAGTTTAAGGAAGACATTTATGGTTTTAGAAAGTACTCTGGTAAACACGACTATATTAGCAGTCAAAAAGCTATTAAGCAAAATAAGTCAAAGTTGAAAAGGTATAGGATAAACTAGAAGTATGGATATAGCTGATGAAAGATTACTATCTCTAAGATAGCAAGAATTCTGACAATTGCTGATGTGCACATCTGAAACAAAAAAGATTATTAACCACGAAGAAAAACAAGCAAATGATGTGAACACGGAATTAATAAAACAGGGTATCAATGTAACTTACAGGTATGAATGTTGCTTAAATTCAGTAATCATCTAGGAAATAACAAAATCTTCATGAACACCATTTGATGTTCATTAGGTTAAAAAAATTACAACTTAGAGAAATCCCAGGTGTTGGAGAATTTGATAGAAACTGAATTTTTATACATTATTAAGGAAATCATGAATTGGTAAAACCATGAAAACAACTTTTTACTTTTTTCTCTCAAAAAGCAAAAATATAAATACAGTAATACTACTTTATGATCCAATAGTTTTGATTCCTGGTAAATACCTTAGGAGTACCTTTCAAACACTTTTGGCAAAGATGTTAATTTATACCATTTCACAGTATATACAGGTACACATACAACTGAAACAAACCTTTCAGGAGTAACACTGAACCTTCCTAGGTGAAATGTTCTCTTATTACCCATTTTGTCTTGCTCCATTTCATAATATAACAACATTATGACACTGAAAAAAAATAGCAGTCCACTAAACTGATTTTATGATAAGAAAATACATAAGCAAACATTACAGTCCTTTAGCATTGTCATCTATAAATGAAATAAACTGAAATAACATGTGTTCATTGAGAAGAAAATGGATTAGAATTACGATTAATTCATAAAACATTCTACAGGTATCAAAATAATCTAAATCTATTATGTATCAATATAGATACACTTAAAATAACATTGAATGAAAAGGGTAAATTGCAAAAGAAGAATTAGAGAAAACAGAAAACAATATGCTATGCTGCATAAGAATTCACAGAATATAAGCATAAAGACACCGATGAGAAGGATCAACTTTGAGTTTCAGAGGTAGCTGAGAATGAAGTGTTAGTGATGAGACAGTATAAAGATGTGTCTTTTCTGCAAAATTAAATTTCTTAAACACAGATATCTGAACATGCTAAAATATTAACATTTGTTAAATGTAAGTGGTAGACACATTAACTGTATGATGTTATCTTTGATACTTTTGCATAAGTTACAATTATTTCATAATTAAAAAGAAAATCAATTAAAAGATGTTAGCTTTTGTGATAAAATATCAGCAAATCAAAAGGTATATTAAAATGTGAAATATAAACAAAATTGATGTCTCAGTTCATGATGAAACTGGTAAAAAGAGTAACAGCCTCAAAAGAACTTTTTCTTAACAACTTGTGGGAAATGATTAAGTTACATTTTGGAATTCATAACTAATACTTTCCTTCTTGCTGTAGACTGAGCAAGGCACACTATACCAGGAAGGTAAGGTAGAAAGAAGATAGGGAAAGGATAAATACTGAGACAGTGAGAGACTGAGGATGAGGGAGTTTTTTTTTTAAAAAAGTCTGTTAGTGAATTTTTTAAAAGAAACAAATACAACTGATACGCATTTATTTTTTAATTAATTGGTGGTTAATTTCAAAGAAGATGCCTCTGAGGTCATGAGTCCACAGACAGGTACAAAGATACAGGGCAAGCCAGAGGAAGAAGTGATAAACCCAGGGATTCTACTTAGTGGAATATTAGTTCCACTTTTTGACCAAAGCTTTTTGATGTGCTATATATGGGACAGAACCTGCTCTTAGAGGTCACAATCAGGGAGACACGGTAATTGCAGTAAGTAATTTTTCAATGCAAGTCAAGATTTATCCATTATGACTAAGAATTGCTACAAATTTAGGAGTAGGAAAAGGAGAGGGTTAGATACGATGATATGATGTATCCATCTCTTACAGTTTATATTCAGATGTTCCCCTAAAGTTTTATGTGCTCATAGGTGGGGGTTGGGGGTGACTGGATTACAGGACTGTGTACTCATCAGTGTATTAGTTCGCTGATGAGTTTATAGCTAAGTATGACATCGGGAGGTAAAGACTTGTTGGAAAAAGTAAGTCACTGGGTTCAGCTTGGCAGGGTCTATCTCCTTCCCTCCACCTTGGTCACACTCCACTTTGTGCCACCATGCCATAAGCAAGCCTCCTCCGCCATGCCACCCTACCTTGGAGCCAGCTGACTATGAACTGATACCTCTACAAACTATGAGCTGAAATAAACCTTTACTCTTTTAACTTGTGGGTGTTGAGATTTTTTTTCCCAGTGATGACAGAAGCAACTAAGACACCATCCTTTAATCGAAGTTTTTCCAAAGCAGACCCTTTCTAGAGCGATCATTTTATCAATCAGAAGATAAAATATTTTTGTACCCCTTTCTGCTCCTTCCACATCTAAAAATCTCTTTGTACATCATAATGTATTCATCTTCCAATTTTCAGTGGCAGAAAATCTATAATTTAGAGAGTCAGAAATCCTAGAACTTAATTACTTGTTACTAGGTTTGCAGTTTTGAATTTAGTATCCAAATTCTTGTCATGCAAGAAAACAAGTATCAATCTATTTGAGGAACAAAATAACGGTAGCTTTACATCTCACACATAGTGTAAATGTATATGTGATTATCAAAATAAAAGATATATACCAGAGAAATGTAGTATACTTGAGGCTATCCTGATAAACTCATGGTACATTTAAGATACCTTAAATCAAAATGCATTCCATACACATAGGCCACAGAACATAATATAGCTTAGTAACACAATATATTATAGAATATCAATTGTTCACCCTCATGATTCACTGTGCCTTGTATCACTAGGCCAGGAAAAGATCAAAAATCAAAGTACAGTTTCAAAATTGATATGCATTTTATAGAATGCATATCATTTTTGTATCTCTGTGACACTGAGAAATCATAAATTCCATCATTATAAATTGGGAACTGTCTGTACATGTAAGTGGTACTCAATTAGTACCTTACTATTTTATTTAACATAGTAACCAGTTGGATAAAATGTTAAACATGCAGTTTTTAATTCTAAATCCCCAAAGTGAAAACATACCCATAGTGATACAGTCTTCCTTGTATAAGGAATGGTACTGAAAGGTCTAGGAGCTCCAGGTCTTCAGGGCCAGATTTTACAGGAATTATACTATGAAACTCATTTGAAAGTTTATAGATTTCACCAAGCATACCTCCTATGAAAAAAGAACAAATTCAAGTAATAAAATATAAGGTAAGTAAAATGAAGTACCTGTAAGTAACACCTGAGATATGGTACTAAAGAGACTGACAGATAAAAATAACAAAAGACATAAGCATAGAGATTTAATATGCTCATTCTGAAAAATACTAATTTGTAAATTTAAGATACAACACATTAGTTAAAGAAACCACTGCACAAAAATGTTGAGACTTGAGTAAAATATAAAGTTTGTGAAATCTAAATTATTTTCTTAAATTTAAACACTCTGCTTCCAGGAACACCTTGATTAGAGTAACCAAAAGAGAATAAAATTAAAAGGCAAAGTATGGCAAGATTTTCACTATTAAATTTGCTATACTACTAACACCAAAATAAATTCAGTTTTGACACTGAAATAAGTCTTTTAAAGTTTAGGTCAACATTAAAAATAGATACAACGAACAGTTCATGCTAATATATATTCATTTGTAGTGTTCATTATTATTGAGAAAATCTTGAAAATTCTCCTAAATCTATGATAGAGGAAACATTAAAATAACCAAGTCCACTAATAAACAGCATGCCCAATGGTGTACCACTATTAGAAAGTTTGTATATATCTAAAATTACCTGTATATATCATTATACTATCACAAAGAGCTTCTTTATGGTCCTAAAAATCCTGTATTCCACCTATTCACCTCTCCCTATCATCTAAAATATGTAGCCATTTATCTTTTTATTTTCTCTACAGTTTTACCTTTCTAAAATGTCATATAGTAGGAATCATTCACTAGTCAGCCTTTTTAAATTGGCCACTTTCACTTTAGTAATATGAATTTAAATTTTCATCATGTCTTTTCACGGCTTGGCAACCCACTTTATAGTACTCAATAATATTCAATTGTCTGGATAAACCATAGTTTTTCCAACCATGCATGAAAGGATATCTTGTCTGCTTCCAGGTTTTGGTAATTATGAATAAAGCTGCTGTAAATATCTGTGTATAGATGTGGACATATATTTTCATCTTCTTGGGTGAAAAATACCAAGGAATGTTTTTGCTGAACCATATGGAAAGAGTATATCTAACTTTACAAAAACTGCCAGAATGTCTTCCAAAGTGGCTGTTCCATTTTGCATTCCCATTAGCAATGACTTTACAGTTTCTGTTTTGATATATTTTGACCAACATTGGGTACTGTCAGAGTTTTGGATAACAGTTTTTCTAACAGGCATGTAGTAGTGTCTCCTGTTATTTTATTTTGCAATCCTCTATTAACACATGATTACCACGTTTTCAAATCCTTCCTTATCATTTGTATGTTGACTTTGGTGAGATATCTGTTCAGGTCTTTTGCCTATTGTTTTAAAACCGGGTTGTATGATTTCTAATTGTTGAATTTTAAGAGTTCTCTTATATTTTGCATAACAGTCATTTATATGCTATGTCCTTTGCAAACATTTTCTCCCAGACTGTGGCTTATCTTCACGTTTCCTTAACAGCTGTATCTCTCAAAGCAGAAGTTCCTGATTTTAACAAAATCTAGTCTATCAATTATTTCTTTCATGGATTATACTTTGACGCTAAATCTTAAAGCACTGGAATAGCCAAGATCATATAGATTTTCGTGGATGTTATATTGTAGGAGTCTTATATAAATTTTCAATTGATTTTCATTAAAAGTTCTGTAAGGTGAAGTTGTTATTCTAGATGTACTGATTTATAAAATAAATATTAACTGAGAACTAACTATATGTCAAGCACAGTCGGCTAAGTATTTAGTATATACAGATTAAAATAAATATGTATCCTGCACTTATGGAATTATAATTAAAACAAAACTATAAACAGACAAGTATAAAACAAATATAGTAAAAAAGAAATGTGATCTGCTGGTAGTATACAGTGTATACTAAGAACACAGAGTAATAAGAACCATTTATATCTGCCTTGTAGGTCAGAAAAGTACTTGTAAACATACATATTTAATGCATATTTGACAGGAATTACTAAATAAAGAGAATTACTAAATTTACTTCTGATGCATTACTACAACTTCTAAGGAAGAGAACAGCAATGGAACAAAAACACAGGCAGAAGTAAACCTACTGGGTTTAGGAAAGTGACAGCAAAATGTTATGTCTGGAAGGTAGGAGAGGAATGGATAATTGTAGGAGACAAGACTGTAAGTTTGTGGAATGACAGTTATTTAAAGGTTGAACTGGTGCTAAGGAAATTTCCTTACTCAAATGTCTTATGGACCCTGAAGGACAGCTTGGCTTCCACACACAATTCTGGTAAAGGAAGCAGAACAAAATAGGACCCTAAGGCCTACCTGACATACTCTTACTTGGTATTATAAGGAAAGGTCTTACAGAATCTGAGAAAATCACAATCTATTTCATATCTTAAGGCTATATACATAGTCTTATTCTTTTTGGGAGGGACTCTAAGTTTTTATTTTTCTTTTTGTATTTATCTTCTGATACTACTTTTCATCTACCAAAGTGGCTAAGCGTGATGGTTAATTTTACATTTTATATGACTGGGCCATTGGGTGTGCCCTGCTTTTTTTTGTTTGTTTGTTTTTGGTACCAGGAATCGTACTAAGGACCTTGCAATTGCCAGGAAGGAGCTGTGCCGCTGAGCTACATCCTCGGCCCTAGGCCATGGGGTATCCACATGTGTATCTGATAAAACATTATTTTGAGCCTTTCTGTAAGGGTTCTTTTGAATGAGTTAATGGAAGAATGAGCAAAGTACGCTGCCCTCCCTAAAGTGACTGGGTCACATCCAATCAATGGAATATATGTCGTAAGAGCCAGCTCTGTGTGAGGCAGAATCCCTCCTGCCTGACTGATTTTGATCTGGACATCAGTTTTTTGGGTCTCCAGCTAGCCAGTTTTTAGGCTAATTATACCATTAACTTGTCGGGGCCTCCAGGGTGCCAACTCAGCAGACATATCTTGGGAATTATCAGTTTCTATAACCATGTGATCTATTACCTAGTAATAAATCTTGGAAATTATCAGCTTCTATAATCATGTGATCCAGTACCTAGTAATAAATCTGTTCCACTGGCTCTCTTTCCTTGAAAAAACTTGATAACCCATTAAGTTTTAAAAAGTGCTATAATATGTTGGTAAAGTAGGGAAATAAGAACTCTCAGATGTTGCTAAAAGTCTGTGTACATTAGAATAATTTTACTCGAATGTAACAAAGCAACATTGGTTGTGATGACTAAATGAACACAGGAGTTTCTGACATACTCATATTTAAAGAAAAGGTGCATGAAAATGATACCAATGTTCATGATATTGGTCATATGTATTGACATATATATGATTACGTATTCTTTCTATGAATATATATACTGATATA
Source organism: Dasyprocta punctata (assembly GCA_004363535.1). Classification (NCBI taxonomy): domain Eukaryota; kingdom Metazoa; phylum Chordata; class Mammalia; order Rodentia; family Dasyproctidae; genus Dasyprocta; species Dasyprocta punctata. Next base: position 193,188 of record RJWM01000488.1, on the reverse strand, counting down.
TGATTATGTATTCTATGAATAAAAATGTCAGCAATAAAAGTAATACAAAAGGTAAGTTCATTTATAAAATGAAAGCAGATATTTTTCTAATACATGTTAATTTTTTTTTTTAATTATGAAAGTTACACAGGAGGAAAAGTCTCGGTAAAAATAATGAAACTTTAAATTTGTCCTAAGAAAAAATGTCATTCATATATATATGTATGATGAAAATTAGAAAAAATAGAAATAAAAAAGAATAAATAATCAAATTTCATTCCTTTAAAATCTGTCAAATGATCTTGTTTGAATAGTATCTTCCTTCAGATTTCAACATGACTTTCATCCTGCTTCTATGAAACAACAGTGACATCCAGAGGCCAAGACAATAGCAGCTGTACATAAGCAATGATCACCTCCATTTTTAATAAACATGGAAGTGACAAGATTATATGCAGAAATCCAACAACATGCATAAATGTAAACATTTGAATTTAATGCATAAATTAAAACCATAATTCAGATAAATACATATGTATATATTTGAATATTCACATATTCCACTTTACAAAATTTTTATTTTATATGCATTACATTACCTATAAAATATATTATACAGCAATATATTTGAAAAAATGTGCAAAAATAGTATTCTAAAAAAATGGTAACTTAAATATCTTACCTTCTATCAAAATTAGACATTCATTTGAAAGTGGGAGAATACTATTATGTTTTACAAAATGAATAACTACTTTTCGTCCTCCTTGATCTTCAGTGGTCCAGATTTCTGAATCATATAAGGGCGTATTTTGCAACCTGGTATCTGGGGTTTTAGTTGCTCCATCTCTTAAAATTACATCCAAATTGTTCTCATGTGGAACTTCTTGCCTAAAATCATTGACATGATATATTAGAAAATGATATTTATGTAATCTAGAAAATTCCAATTTAGCAAATTACCCATTAAGAAATATCTATTCTGTATTTTATTTTTTCATAAACTAAGGAGATAATTCATTCTGCAAACTACATGATTTTCATTCAATAGATATATTTTGTATTTTGTAGCACAGTAGATCTGTATCATAATTACATTAACCCACTTTGACACCAAAGTTACTTAGCACTATTTCTAGTACTGATTTGCTTTGTTCTGTAAAGAAAGTAAAACTTCTCAGTGAGGAAAAAAACAAAAAACAAAACTGCAGCAGATCTTATCTTCACTCCATTTAACCTCACTTTCATAGGGAACCTACTGTAAACCAATATAAATTTCAATTCCTTTTAATAATAATTTTGAAAACTCACATGGATAAAGGATCAAGAGTACAAATGGCATGGTTGAGGATCTACTATCTTCATTCTGGTTTTGTCACTATCCTTGGGTACACTCTTAACTCCTCTGAGATGCTTTTCTTGTTTTTTAACGGGAGATCATAGAAAGTGGTTTTGATTTCTAAATTATGTAATTTTAAAGAATTCAATGAACAATATTTGATAGTACTCCAAAAATTATTACGTCTTTAGTCCCAACTACCTTTTAAAGTTAAAATGGTTAAAAATACAGGTCCTTCAGATTTTATTTAGTGATGTGGTGATTAAAAGTCTCCCCAAATAGTAGTATAGTTGAACTGTGGATGAATACATATATATATATATATATATATATATATATATATATATAGTCATGAATATAATGTAAGAATACAAACACATGGAGGTGCCTAGATACAACTATATAGTAAAGCACACTACAGTGAATTGATTTCTGGCATTTAGATGTACATATACATAAATTACCTAAACTTTCTAACATTCTTTTATAGAGGGAAGATAGGCAAATTGTATTAAAAAGATAAATATAAGCTAAAATAATTTTCTGAGTTCGTCTTGTTCTGTGTATGCACAGATTATAGTAAGATCATAAAATATATCTATAAATTTATATACATATTTATATAAGACATGGTATTTGGAATTAAAACTTCAAGGCATTGAGAAATTATCTATTACTAACAAAAATTTAAGTTGTACTTACTGCTTATCTATTGTAGTTCTTAAGCAGGACAAAGTATTTCCAACGAGATTTCTACATCACTTAATTAGAACAGTCAACGACTTAGGATTATTTTTTAAGAAGGCATTTTTGTGACAAGGAAGGAAGTCTCCTCATATACATTTGCAATTCACCATTCTTCATTTGCACATATTAGACTTAATACCCCAAATTGTAGATCTGAAAATACTGTTTTTATTTATTATTATGAAGAATGAAATGGAAAGATTTACTAAGAATTTAATACTTTTAAAATGTTACCATTCTTCCAAATTACGATACACAAGTCAGAATTTATTTATTTTTAGAACTTAAAACTTTATACATGCAGGTATATCAATAAATACTGAATATGAAATGAAAACTTCTGTTTTACTTTGAAAAATACTTACAGTGAGTGACATTTAGGACAATAAAGTTTAACAGACTGAAAAAGACTTTTGGGCTTATATGATCTTAGTTTTGCCCGGATTCGGTATTGCTGGGGAGCTTTTTGTTTCAGAACGGCACATAATGGTGTTTTCTCCAAATACTGATGGTCAGTAAGTACTGTAAAGAATTTTTAATATTAAATCAGAATAAAGTCTACAAGTTTTAAGTATAAACAAAACTCATCCCTGTTAACCAAATATATACTACAAAGTCTAATTAAGCTCTACTAAGTGTTAATTCCACAAAAGCAAAGATTACATAAGCAAGGCTAACACAGGATGAGGCACACAGTGGGTACCCAACAAACCTATTGAATACAAGCTGAATAATTTGGGCAAGAAAGAATTAATTGCCTAGAAAATGTAAAATAAGTATTTTTATATATGGTGAATAGATATATTTCCTGGTTAACTCAAGGTTTATTTCACCAAGTAAACACATGGGTTACTCGAGAAGTATCTTCAAATATTCACTAAAATGCTGAGCTCTGAGACATGTCTGTTATGTGACAGCCTAAATTCTGACTACAATGTGTTTAAAAGAAATACACTTGCTAAATATTTACCAGCTGGTCTACTCTCCCTGATAATTCAAATTATAGACTTTATTTAACCATCACATATAATAAACAATCAAACTTTAGAGTTGAATGGGACATTTAGCATAATCTGTTGTGGTGGTGCTACAGTATGTGGAAGAAGAGGACTTTGAGGGGAGGAAGAAAAGGAGTTAAACAGAAAAAAAGAGAATGGGAGAGTGAGAAAGAAGGGGAGGAATTAAAACCACATCAGAAATACAAGCCAGATAAAAGCATTACAGGCAAATGCTTGAGAAATAGTTAAGCAGGTTTATGTTGTAGTCATCATTCATTACTGGGGTTAGTGCAAAATCACTGGTAACCTTTAGCTTAAGGCAAGAAACCTACTTTACTTGTTCAACATTCTTAACACTTCTGTTTTAGGAAATGGAACCGATACACAAACTTTATGGACCTAAGGTGACCAGGATGATTATCTTCTATACCTAGCTTTAATCTAACTAAATCACAATTGAATAAATTTTCCTTTAAGAAAGCAAGTAGCCAAGAATTTACAATGCAAGCTTTCTTTTCTTTTTTTTTTTAAAATCAGGAGGCCACAAACAGATTCTGTTTTGTTTAAATGCGGCACTTGTTTCAACTCAAATTTTAAGATGAACTTTTTAACTCTTACTTTAAAATACTTTCATACTTAAAGAAAAACTGTAAGACTAACAAAAGTAATTCATATGCTTTACCAAGATGCAATAATTGTTAAATTTTGGCACATTTACCCTCAACCCTGGGTGTGGATTTCTCCATACATATCTTTATTATTGAATTATTTAAGCATATTTTCAGACATTAAATCCCCTTTTCTTAAGATACTTCACCGAATTTCACAACAATAATACATTTCACTGAAATAATCACAGTATAATTTTCAATATAAAACTTCTAATGCTGATTTAACACTATCGTCAAATCAAGAGATATTATTCACATTACAGTTGTCTTGAAAATGTTGCTTTTAGCATTTTATTTTTGGGCTCAGAATCCAAACCTAAGCCACAGGTAACACTTATCTTTCATGTCTGTTTGAACTTTATTAACATAGAACGATTTTTCTTTTTCATTCTTATTGTTTTATTTTTCAACGACATTGATTTAAGGAGTGTAGGCCATTTATTTTGTTGAATAAACATCAATCTGGGTGAGTCTGTTTTCTCTCCATGCTAGACTCAAGCCATCTATTTTTGGCAAGAGGACTACATACATGACACTATATGCTTCATAGGGCATCATATTAAGAGGCACACATCAGTGCTCCCACTAACACAGATACAACCTGTTCAGCTGGTTAAGGTGGTATCTAACAGCTTTCTTTACTCTAAAGTCTTTTTCCCCAGGTACTGGGGAGTGAACCCAGGGCCTTCATACAATTACATCCTCAGCCCTTGTTTTCTATTTTGAGACAGGGTTTCATTAAACTGCTAAGTTTTCCAGGCTGGGCTCAACCTTACCATCCTCCTGCCTCAGCTTATAGAGTGCTGGGATTACAGGTGTGCACCAACACACCAGGATTCTACTTTAAAATTTCTATTTCCCACCTTGTTAGGAGGTGCTAGGGAAACTGTAAATATCCTATTCTTCATCAAATACTTAGGATACCAATAGATGAGGATCCACTGATTCACAACCAAATTGAGCTAACTAATACCATGGTTGCAAAATGGTGGTATTTTTCTAATTTCATGCACCATTTTACATTTACTAGTTGTCATTCTACTAAGACAGCTTTCCATTGAACCTAATTAATTTGCTTTTATTTTCAACATGAGCCCATATATTCCCATTTTATTCAATAAGTTCTAATCTGTCACTAAAAATATTTATTTTGATGCTCAAATGGTCTCAGATTTGATACATTCTATTATTAACTAAGAATTTCTTTACTTTCTGAATGTTCCAGATTCATCTTGTAATTCTGCTGTCCTACTCTAAGAATCTGCTATTTCTCCAAGAAGTCTCAGGGTATTATTTCTAAATCAAGAACTATGAACTAAGTATGATTATTGTTTTTGGAGTACTATTGGGTTTGTGCATTGGCACTGTCACATACAGGTAGGGATATGCACACAGAGGTTTATACTGATACATACCTACATACCTGCACTTATATGTGTATTAATACGTATGTGTGAACACATAAATACACACATACACATCTGTAACTATTTCATTATCTACCTATTAAACCATGGACAGATGGTACCTTTGATTCTTTTTTTTTTTTTTTTTTTTGCAGCACCGGGGATTGAACTCACAACCTCACACCTGCCAGGGCAGGTACTTAACCCATTAAGCCAAACCCAGCCCTGGTTTTTTTGAGGCAGGGTTGCACTATGTAGCTCAGGTCAGTCTTGCACTTGTGTTGTAGCCCAAACTGGCCTAGAACTCACAACGCTCCTTCTACCTCAGCCTCCCAAGTGCTGGGATTAAAGGCGTGCGCCACCACGCCCGGCGGTACCTTTGGTTCTAATAGAGGTTTTTATTTAATTTTCTTTCACTTTATACTCACATCTCTTTTGTCAATGTGAAAAACTCACATTGTCATAGTAGTATAACTATTTAATTAACTTGTGCTTAAAAATATTTTTCTGAAAAAATACTTTATTTTAGATGAAGTAACAACCATTGCTTAAAGTTTTGAGGTATACTGTAAGGCATTCCTTTATGGGCACACCATTCAATGCATAGTGTGAATTGGTTATAAATAGTATCATAAAAGTATTTTATATTCCCAAACAAAAGATAAGTCCCAATATACTGTTAAACAGTACAATGCTATCTTTTATAAATCTTAGAGGCATGTAACTTAGAGTATACATTCAGTGTAGAGACATCTGTATGGGTTGTACTCATACCAGTACAGGATGAGACAGAAATACAAACTAAATATAGACATATTTTTGCCTTCGTGGGATTAGCTGGTAAGTGTAGAGGACAAATTTTAATAAGTACACTACTGTACTGTGTCTTATCTCGAAAATGATACGTGGTCTTACTTGTAGCCGACAGTTGTTGACATCTTTCTACCTCATAAAGTGACACTGATCCAGAGCCTAGAGGAAGAACAAAAAATATTACACTATTTTAAAGTCCACCACAAATTTAATGTGGTACTGAGAATGATAAAACACTGGTGAAAGAAACTAGATAAAATCTAAATAAACGTTGAGATACGCTAGCTTCATGACTCGGAAGGCCCAACACTGTTAATACATTTCTCCAAAATTAATCTGTACTGTTGATAAAATCATAATCAAAATAACATAGGCATTATTATGGAAACTGGCATGCACATTTTATCACTGAAGTGAAAATTCAAAGAATCTAGAATACTGATCAAAATCTTGAAAAAGAAGCAAGGATATACATTACATGACTTACTATAAAACTACAGTAGTCAGAACAATATAGTACTGCTAAAAAGACTGACAAATAAGTCAACAGAAATAAGTAGAGAGCCTAGAAATAATCCAGCATTTATACAATCTTTTGATTTCTGAACACAAACACTAAGACCATTCGCAAGGAAAGCCAACTTCTTTTTAAGAAGTAGCCCTGCAACTACCAGAAATTAGGTTGAGGAAATGCATATTCTATACTGTACTAATCAGTAATGAATGGAAAAACCGAAAAAAAACATTATTTACATCCACTTGACATTTGACAAGATACCAAGATCATCTATACAGCCTTAATATGGTGTTACAAAACTAGAAATTCCTATCTAAAAAAAAAAAATCTAAAAAAAAGAAAAAATATCTATCTCATATTACATCGTGAAGCATTAAAAGAGAACAAACTACTGATATATACAACAATGTAGATCAATTTCAGAAACATACAGTCTGTACAAGACAGAACATATGATTCTATTTATTTGGAATTCTGAAACAAGAAAAGCTAAAGAGCTCTGGATTACACAACTTTATGTATTGGTCCGAAGTTATGGAATGATACTATTATATGGTAACTTAGTGGTCATTTTACTGCATGTAATTTCACTGTAGTTAATTTCAGCCATATTATTTAGGAGACATATTAGAAACTTTTTTTTGAAATGTACCACAAAGTAAAATGGGTTGATGACTGAAAAGAAAAGAGAAATACAGAGATAGATACGTAAGATGCTAAACAAAGAGTAAAATCTGAACTAGAGAATCTAGGTGATAAGTATTAGTGTTGAGTGAGCAACTGCTTTACCTTTTCTGCATGTTTTAAACTTATTATGCTGCAAAATTATACTGTGAAGGAAATGAATGCAGAAGTGGACACATACTAAGCTTATTAATAGCAATATAATGACTCAAAGAACAGTAGAACTTTACTTAAGAAAGTAAAAGTAGAAATCATAGAAATAACTTTCTTTGTAACTTACAAAGTGAAGAATTTAAAACTTAAAAAAGTGTTTTTTCCAACTGCTTTAGCTTATATTCTATTATGTATACTAATATATTGTTTTTATAACTCATTTTACGTGATATTATACACACAATATATGCATGATTAGTTCTTCTTCAGCATCAGTCACAAATGGTATAAGAACCCAAAGCAAGAGAACTTAAAGGGACATCTCAAGGTAAACTAACATGGTATAATTTCAATGAATCTGACTTTTTTTTTTTTTTTTTTGTGGCACTGGGGATCAAACTCACAACCTCGCAGGTGCTTAAGCCGCTGAGCCAAACTCTTGGCCTTAGTTTTTTGAGACAGGGTCGCACTATGTAGTTCAGGTCGGCTTTGCGCTCACGTTGTAGCCCAAGCAGGCCTCAAACTCACAACGCTCCACCTACCTCAGCCTCCGGAGTGCTGGGATTAAAGGCGTGCGCCACCACGCCCAACTTAAATCTGACAATAACTATCAACCTATCATTAGGTAGAATCAACACAAACAGCTAAAGCATCTAACATAAAATCAGATAAAGGTTAAGATCAGATAATTCAAAGCAAAAAGAATAAAAATGTTATTAAATATACAAGATTTTCAAATTTCCAAGCAGTGTGGAAAATTCGGTAAGGCATTACAGTTTCTTTCTCAAAATGTCAAAAAGTTACACACATTGTCAATCTCAAAAATTACAAGGGTGTGAGTAAAGGATACCTCACACTGCTATTCAGGAATAAATTTCTCTGACCTTTTGATGAAATAATCTGAAAAACATTTATTAAAAGAAAATATATGCCTATACTTTGCTACATCAACCCTACTTTTAAGTTTTTTTAGAAAAATAAAAGCACAGAAATATATAGGCCCAATGATTATTAAAACATCACTCATAAAAGGAACATACCGCTAACAACCTAAATGGTTTTTTTTTGGTTTTGTTTTTGAGATAGGGTCTCACTATATAGTACAGGCTGGCCTTGAACTCACTATGTAGCCCAGGCTGGCCTCTAACTCGCGGCAATCTTCCTGCCTCAACCTCCCGAGATTACAGGCGTGTGCCACGATGCCTGGCAAGGAAATATTAAAATAAGGAGTTTGGGTCATATCAATCAGTCTAGAAAGAGGTCTATGATATATTATTAAGGAAAACAACTATTATAATATGATTCCAACTTGTTAAAGAGGAAAACTGTATTTCTGTATTTATAGAGTATGTTTGTAGAAACATGAAGATTTTGAAGGAATCACCTTAAACAATTTACCTTACTTCCAGGAGTAAACTGGAGAGCACAAATAGGCATAAAGAAGGCTGTTCCACTTGATATAAATTATGACATGAATTATTTTGCAAATTAAAAATGATAAAACCATCTTTTTAAAAGAAGAAAAGAAATTGTGTAAAATATAATTACAAATTACACTGTTACTAAATGACTGTTAATTGGACTAAATTGCTATTCTAGTAGTAGTACAAGTCAACATGTTCCTTCATCAAGGCGTTAGGAAATGGAAAGAGTTTTATGGTAGAATGAAGAAATAAATTAAAAATACATACAAAAAGTACCTGTATCTGAATTTGACTTGCTTGGTCATCAGTTAACAGCTAACTAATTGTGGGCAATGAAATGATACCCATCACTCAAAGCCTAAATTTCCTTACAGTAAAAGGAAGAAAAATAATACATCTTATGGAACTGTTATTAGAATTAAATAATAGTGCATGCAGACATTCACTGAGTGAAATACATGCTAATTTTCATGTTTATATTACTGCTATGAGGAAGACAAAAAACACCCATGAAATGGTTCTTTGGATCACAGAAGGGTACGAATTAAACTGTAAAAAACAAACAAACAAAAGATTAAAAACATAACTTAGATTCAAAGATTCAGAATGTGCAACTAGGCCCAGAGTTTAGCTCAGGGGCACAGGTGCCTGCCTGGCAAGCACGAGGTTGTGAGTTGGATCCCCGACACCAAAAAAAAAAAAAAAGATGTGCAACTAGATATTAAAATAAGTATAAAAAGGAAAAAATGTTGTACGTTGAGAATTTTAAAGTTTAGATTTGAATATCTACTCATACAAAAAGGTATACATGCCACTGTTCGTTAATACTTTCAATTAGATAGTTTATTAGTTCAATAGCTGGAAACTATGTGTCCCTCTCAGCTGTGTATAATACCTGAAATGGTTGAAACAGAATGGCACAAACTTACTTTTTTTCCCTTAGAAGCTGACTAATAAAATAGTTATCTAGGAAATTAATACAGATTTTTTATGACTACAAATGCATTACATATAATCATAAATCAAGTAACACTAGCATTTTAATTTGAAAATGCAATATATATTTTGAGAGGTACCATGTTCACCTTTGCAAAAATACAGATAAATGTTTAAGGTTTCCTTTTACAACACAGAGATATGAATTAAAATAGTGAGATAGAAGAAGACATCATAAAAGAGAATTATGTTGAGAAAGGCATTTTATTTAGCAGGAACTAAACATTCAATTATAGAAATTATCTTTACTTGAAAGGGTGAGATAGCTGTCCTCATGGTCTGACTGGTAGACACCGTCTGAATGCTGAGCAGCTGTCAAATCTGCAGATTCTAAATCTCTAAGAGGGAAAGAATACAATTTAAAGTCGCTCAACACTAACTCAGTACAGTAAGTAGCCAAAAAACTTCAGGCATTTTCACTGCAATTGCTTATAAAATTCTCATTATAATCTTTAGTATATAATCTATCATGTTTATCAGATTACATGAAGAGTCCAAGATCCTTATGTTAAAAACTTGAGGTTAAAAACATACACGTAGAATAGTGAGACAATAAAATACTGCAAATAAGCATAAGCTGTGATTTTAATGGGTGAAGTTCTGAGTCAGAACAATCTCACTGTAGATACAAGAAATGAAGTACTATGTTGATATGTGTTGCATTGTAAGAAATTAGTAAAAGGAAGCTTGTTTAGTTATTTCATTTTAATTTGTGGAAGGGTTTTTATTTTATCTGAAGATACACATACATAGTATATAGATATATAGATATATAATTTATACTTTAATTCCTCTAGAATACTGGTGAAAATGTTTCTGTACCAGACCCTACTACGAATTCAGGTAATTCAAGGAAAACGAAATTAAATACATAGCAAGTTCTTTCGTTTTTTGAGACAAGGTCTCACTATGTAGCTCAGGCTGGCCATGAATTTGCAGTGATCCCCTGTGTCAGTCTCCTGAGTGCTGAGATTACAGATGTGCGCCACCACACCTGGCTGAAGATTTAAGATATTTAACTTTCCAAACACATCTGAAAGTTTAAAACATGTTTTATAGAAGTTTAATGAAAGTGACATCTTAAAAATACTGCCATTATCTACTTAATCAGAGGCACTTTGTAAAATACTTTTTTTTTTCTTCATAGTATGATTAAGCATTTTGTGGAATTCAAGGTAGGATTCAAGTTTTCCAAACTTTGGCTAAAATATAGTAACCACTGTGTGTTACTATATTTAATGTAACAAATGAAAGAAGAGCATGAGTGTAAAAGATTTTAACTGTTGATAAAGAGTGTACCATCTTGGCTCTACTGCTAATTCATGACTGATCTTAATGATAATTTGATTTGTTTCATTAGGTTTATCTATTAAAAAATAATGGAAGGTCAGAAATTTAGTTCAGTGGTATAAGTGCCTGCCTGGCAAGTGCAAGGTTGTGAGTTTGATCCCCGGTAACAAAAACAAAACAAAACAAAACAAAACAAAACAAAACAAAAATTGGAGAATGGCATAGGAAACTATTTAGATCAAACAAGAAACTTATCAAAGCCCACCAGAAACAATATTATCTCAAAAATTAGCGTGGTGAATACTTTATACAGAAATAGGTATATAAAATGCTTACTTCTTCAGTTGATGCACATCCGAATTACTTTCTGGTAAGACTGTAATTCCCCTACCATAACTGGTACCTCCATGGAGATGAAACTCTAGATTTAATGATGCTTGGCTTTCAGAAGACACTGACTGTAGTTTGGTATGGAGGCTGTAGATTCTAAGAAAGCTTCCAACCTGAAAACAGATAATCCATTATTTAGAAAAAAGGAGAAAAGAATAAATTTCTGATATTTGAAACTTACAACTAAATGGGGCAGTGGCCAACTAGGGAAACAACCAGAAAAAAGATACTAGGTTATACCAGTGTGAATGAACATCAGCTGCAATGATTTTATATCAAAATCAAAACATATATGTATGTGCACATGCACACACCTATATATATACATGCACAGACACACACTGTGAAACACTCCCATTTCAGACATATTAAAATGTGCAAAAGCCTTGTCATAGTATCAATTAAATAGAGTAGTTGAGAAGCCCAATTACTCAAGTGAAATCTAAGAATAATTTCTTATCATCTAAAGTAGGGTTAAATATACTCACTAAAATACTCTAATTATACAAAGCAAAAAAATTAAATGCATAACTTATCAAAATTACTAACATCTCTCTATCTCACAAGTTGACGGAAGGAAAGCTTGTATTAAAGCATTTGTAGGGTGGTACCACGACTGTAATCCCAGCACTGAGAGAGGCTGAGACAGGAGGATCACAAATTCAAGTCCTACTTTGACAATTAGCAAGATCATGTCTCAAAATAAAATATGAAAAAATGGCCATAAAGAAGGACAAACTTGAGTCATTTGGAGGTAAACAGGTATACCACAAGACTATAATGCTAAGTATAATAAATCAGACACAGAAATTTAAATATTGCCTGGTTACTCTTATATGAGAAAGCCAAAATAAAGGAGGAAAATAAAAGGCAGAGAAGAGAGACAAATTTTTTACAAAAGGGAACAAGACCAAAATATAGAGGGAGGAGGGAGAGAGAAGAGGAGAATGGGATGAAAAAGAATTAAGATGTGTTATATATATGAACCAACTCCCCAGTGGAACAGAATCAATATACACTGTAAACACATAATAATAGAAAAATAGAAATGGAAAAAAACTGGGCTGGAGATTTAGCTCAGTGATAGAGAGTCATTCCTAGTACCACAAATAAATAAAGATCATTCTAAATTCAAACACTGAATTAAACCAGTGCTTTAAATTAAAGCTTTTACTTTTCTAATACTAGGATTGAGCCCAGTGGTGCTCTATCACTGAGCTACATTCCTTCTTCTATTGTATTGCATTGCATTGTATTGTATTGTATTGTACTGTGTTGTGTTGTGCTGTGTTGTATTGTATTGCATTATGAGAAAGAGTTTTGCCAAGTTGTTCAGGCAGGAATGAAATTGCAGTCTCCTTTCTCAGCCTCCCTCAGTGCTGAGATTATGGGCATGAGCCACTACACCTGGCTTGAAGTTAATATTCTACAGTTAATCTCAAATGTTTTGCTAAACTGTCTAAAATCTTCTTTAATTATAGAGAATTTGGTATTTTCTTTCAATGAAAATTTCAAAAGATGTAGAATGCTACTCAAACGCACTGATATCTATCTAAAGGAAGAAGCAATCTAATAGATTTATTTTTATAAAGTTTTATACACAAAAGGTCTTAACAAACTGGGATGTTTAATTCATTTGTGCAAAAGTACTCCTGACACCTTGATGACTGAGAACGACTCTTCTCTTTCTATCCTATAAGTTCAGGATAGCAGAAGTAAAATTTGTGTGAAACAGAAAAACTATACAAAAGGGAATACAACAAAAAAGTAAGTAGCAAATCAAACTTCCATCTCTGCTTATTGCAGAGAAAACACAGAAAAGAAAAAAAAGAAAAGAGAGAAGATAACATTTATTTTTCTCATGGTCTCCAAAGTGAAAGACTGGCAGCAAACAAAAAATTTTCTATTTTTTATCATTTTTTGAAGGTTAATTTTTCAATTTCATATACACATACATATGTGTGTATATAAAATACTAGTACAAGAGTCTGTAATCTCCAGAGAACTTGAAAAAAGGCCTAAACACGTGGAGAAAGAATACACATTCATAGACAAAAGGATGTGATATAATAAACATCATAATTTTAAATTCAGTACAATTCCCATCAAATTTCTCAATGTCTTTCATGAAATTTGAAAAGCTAATCAAAAAGTGTATATCAAAGAGAACAGCCAAATCAACTCTAAAGACAGGAGGAGTGAGTGCCCTGCCCTGTTCAAATGCACATAAAGGTACATAAATATATACATTAATGTATATATTTACATATATACACATAGGAGTGTATCCTTAGGTGTGTAGAGAGAGCCTTAAGCACAAAAATGAGGTAAAGCAGTGACACAGAGAAAGTTCAATATGTAGAGTTTTAATTTAAAAGTATGTTAAATCAGGGCTGGGAGTTTGGCCCAGTGGCTTAAGCACCTATCTGGCAGGCACGAGGTTGTGAGTTCAATCCCCGGTGCAGCAAAAAACAAAAACAAACAAACAAAAAAAACCCCTACAGTTTGAAAAGTAAGTTAAATCAGCGTGGCAAAACATTTGGAACTGTTTAAATGGTGCATGTAGGTATTTATCATACTGTCTTCTCTACTATTACACTTATTTTAAAAAGGTAAAGGCAAGGATAAAATCAATTTGCATGAATGGGAAATAAAGGTGACAAACTGTTATAATCAGAAATTCCTTCTGGAGGCAGCATTGTATTTTTTTAAAGCTTATGAAATGTGCCTCATGCTCAACTATAAAAAAAAAAAAATTGTTGCTTTGTCTTGCCAGTAATGCAATAAAATCCCAAAAATACAAGTGAAAGAATGATAATATAAATTATAATTTTAAAAACTTATTAAAAAGTTAATTTCAATACAGAAAGACTCCCAAAAAAGGAAAAAAAGCAAAGCATGTATGGCCACTAAGAATGCATTATTGCTACAGAAACAATCAAAATATTTCTCTTTCTGCTTAATATTTTAGTTTCCTGTATACAACTCAAAATAGTCAAACTACAGTTAGTGGATCACTGAAGGCCAAAACATTAATTATGACTATGTACAAAGGGTGATCGAAAAACACACTGAAAAGACACTTTGCCACAAATGACAATATAAATATCACGGTTCGAAGCAAGGGGATGTATTTTGAGAAGGATTTATAGTACTGCATGTAGTAATAAGTTTTTAAAAATTTAAACATTCACTGTATCTTTTGATTACATTGTGTGTTTCATAATTATTTTCAAAACTTTCAGTATGAGAACAAGGACTTAGCAATATAACTTTAACTTCTATACTAAAGGCTCGAAATGTCATTTTGTGTCTGCATGTGTGTGAAAAATCTTTTAGGAATGACATGAAAATCACACTTAAAAATCAAGATTTAGAAAAGAATTAATGTTATTTAACTTTTAAAATGAGTTGCTAAACAGAAATTGGTGTATTTTACTGTGTAATTACATTAATTATTCCCTTTATTAAAAAAGTTTTCCAGTTCCTATGCAACACACATTGAATAGGTCTCAAATATTTTGATATAAGAATGCAAATTTAAATACTTGTCTGGAAGCATTGATAAAAAGTCATCTGTACCAATGTGACAGATTTCCTAAAGTAATGTCAATGTTAGAGGCTGTCAGAACGTGTGATGTTCATGCCCATTAACTAACAGTCCAAAATTATATCACAGAAAGTGACAGACAGAAGTTCCATATATAAGATTTTTTTAGTTTTATATTGCACTGCATATAAATAATATGCTAAGTCTTCAGAAAGAAACAATATGCTGCAAATACCTTCTTAATTCTGAATGCTCATAACACCCTCTAGTGGACAGACAATAAAACAAAAGGAAAACAAAACAAAAACAAGCAAGCAAAAAATGCTGGAATTCACAGGACTCATTTATTCACTCTTTAAGTAGCAGATATCATTTCGTTCTTACTATATGGCAAGTGCTATGCCACATTCTTTTCAAAATGGAGAAAAACAGAGTGGGGAAACAGACCCACGGAAATCCCATTAAAAAATTAAAAAGGTCAAAATAGATAATTTAGAGTGTGGAACTGTGGAGATTCTAAACTATAAATCAGTTTTTTTTTAAAAAGAATTCCATGTAAAAATAAACATTAGGACTGGATTTACTATTATTTTTTCTTTTGAAGTAAACTGATAATGAAAATAGTACTTTGCAGTATTACGTTTTGAAAATTTTTCTTTATATGTCATGCATACACATATATTCATGTGCACACATTTATAGGGGACAAAAAAGTGTACCTATTATCTTCCTTGGCCCTGGTTTTAACCTAATTTACTGATTTGAGTTGTGTGAGTTTATTTATAATAGAATGTAGGGTGGAAATATTTTCTTCTTCATGAGTATTCTACAAAAAAAAACTTGGGCACCAAAACAAAGATCTGTACTATTTTTCTTTTTAACTATTATTTCTTTTAACTAAGTAGGCTGAAATATATTTGCAATACAGAAGATTCTTTCTTTTCAATGTACAAAAGAATTAGCTCTAGAAACTGGTCTTGCACATTCATTGCTGGCATCACTCAATAATTGCGGAATCTTGGGACAATTCATTTAATCTCTGAATGCTTTACTTTCTCATTTATAAAATGGGCGAATGACAGAGCTTCTCTACTGGGGGAGTATCTAATATATATTATCGTGTGGCTAACAAATGTTATGAATATTTATAATACCATTATTTACTAAGAAGATCATTTTCAAATAAAAGTACAATAAATGGCAGAAAAAATATTCCCTACAATCTTTGTTTCTAACTAAATAAGAACAGCTACCCCTAACCTGTGTACTTTTACCCAAAAATTCTGACCAAATTCTCAAAAAGAGTACAAAATTTTCATAAACCACACAGTATACACATTCTTCTAATATGTAATATTTATGAGGTAATTTAACAATTTCTTCAACAGTACAAAATTACCATATATTCTATCAAACCACTTAAAATAGCTTTACAAGAGTTTACATGTCTGTCATTTTATAGCAGTATATCAACATTCCTTTACTGATTTCACAGTAAAACTGCATATGAATATAAAATATTCAAAAAAGATTCAGCTTTTAAAAACTGTCCTTTTCATTGTATCTTACAATAATCTATTTTGGATACACATTTTATAATTTAACAATTCCAGAAAAAATAAATTTGAAGTAAATTTATCAACTTCAAATATCACCTATATGCCGGGCGTGGTGGCGCACGCCTTTAATCCCAGCACTCGGGAGGCTGAGGTAGGCGGAGCGTTGTGAGTTCGAGGCCGGCTTGGGCTACAACGCGAGCGCAAGGCCGGTCTGAGCTACATAGTGCGACCCTGCCTCAAAAAAACCAGGGCCGGGAGTTTGGCTCAGTGGCTTAAGCACCTGCCCTGGCAGGCGCAAGGCTGTGAGTTCAATCCCCGGTGCCGCAAAAAAAAAAAAAAAAAAAAAAAAAAAAAAAAAAAAAAAAAAAAAAAAAAAAAAAAAAAAAAAAAAAAAAAAAAAAAAAAAAAAA
>RJWM01000488.1:0-176165 GCA_004363535.1 Dasyprocta punctata | reverse complement strand
CAAAACTTATATGACCAGCAATCACAAAAGTAAAAAAAAAAAAAAGTAAAATACACATTTTATAATTTAATAATTCCAGAAAAAATAAATTTGAAGTAAATTTATCAACTTCAAATATCACCTATAAATATAATCATTAATCACCAAAACTTATATGACCAGCAATCACAAAAGTAAAAAAATATATATAAATAAATATTATATATATTTATATAAACATAAAGTAGTAAACATTTGTGCTACTCAACATCACCTTCAGGGATTTTGCCACTTGAACATGGTTATCGTAGACTAAAATGTCTATTATAAGATTCTGTAGCCGGCGAATGTGATTTAAGTCACCTTCAAGAACTTGATTTTCTATTAAGACTCTCCAAGATGGAAATGGTGTCCTGGTGCCATCCCATACCTGCCACAAAGGAAGGGCAAAGTTTAAGGATCCTAATGAAACAAAAGTTACTAGTGTAAAAGAATTTTCTCATAATGGTATTAAAAATAACTAAATATATGACTTCAAATATCTGTTAAAAGTTAAATATGATCTACAAGTAATATAAAAAATTTAGAAGAATGTAAAGAAAAAGGTAACCCTCTTATGAACCTAGACAAAATATTAACATTTTGTTGACTTCACCTTTTTCTGTTTCATACAAAACACATATATTTGAAACAAATTCTATTCTGTATCTCTTTTAGTTTAATATTAAATACTTTAATCAGGCAATCAATATTATTATAAAATATGATTTTCAATATTTTAATATTTTATGATATATAGAGATACAAATTTATTTGAGCAGACTCTATTAGATGGGGTGTTTTACATTTTTTGCTATTTCAAGTAATTCAGGAGCTGTGGATATAATTCAGTGGTAGAACACTTAGCTAACATGTATGAGGCCCTGGTTTCAATTCCCAAAACTTCAAAATAGTTAATTAACTCAGGAATTGCCATCTTGTATCTAAACTCATTTCAGTACTCTGCTAAATTTCTTAAATTCTTAGTCTGTGAGAAATGTATTCTGACTTTTGCAAAGTTTTCACTTTGTTCTGATTTAGAAAAGCCCTTTCTTTTAAAAAGAACACACATGAATATTTTATTTACATTTGATTTTAAGACTAGAAATGAATGAAAACCACAGGTGCTGGAAAAGGAAATGTATGCTAAACTGTCACGTAAGCTACACTGAGATGCTGGAAACAGGCACAGAATAAACATGCACTTTCTTATGGTATGAGCCAGCCAAGCCAGCCTGGGTTACGCTTGGGTTTTAAGTGATGACATGCTGTTCTATAAAAGGGTATGACAAAGGACAATGGTGTGAGGTAGAAATGTCTCTGCATTTCAGAAAAAGCTTGCATCAACAAGAACAAACAGGTTATTTGAACAAGAAGTACTACATTTTTGTAGAAAAGGTCAGATCAGTGAGAGATCTATGTCAGGTCACAGGGAAAGTATAATCCTGGTAGAGCAGATGTTTCAAACAATTATGTCACGATCAGTAATGTATGTCACAAACATTTCTCTCCATTTAGACTTCATTCTTTGAGTACAGTGTTTTTTGACTTTAACATTTTGGACTTAACAGACAATCCAAGAGTCTTTGGGGTTGGAGTGAGAAGGTAGAGGGCTGCTATACTGCTTTTACGGTTTAGTAGTAACTGTCTAGAAATCCTAAACTATACACATACCCATACACATACACATACACAGCTGACCCTTGAAAAACAGGGGACCCTTGAAAAGACTCGGAGATCACACAGACTAGAAATATATATGTATAAAAAGTTAGATACTCCTTGAATGCATACAATACGTGCAGATAAGGTTATTTTAGCATTTAGTATAAAATATATACAAATCTATTAATAAATATTTGTTAAATAGTTGTCAATAAGGCTTCTTCTGGCCAACATACTGCTATCAGTAGCTAAGTTCTGGGGGACCCAAAAGGTATATGCAGAATTTCTCTACATCCTATACCTTCAGAAGTAAACTGCACAAATGTATATGTATGCATATTTAAATAATTTTAATTCTGGAATTTCTATAATAGCATTTCAAAACTCAATCTGCTGGATATTCATATGTAATAGAGAGATCTGATTCTGTTTTTTTTTTTTTTTTTTCCAAATAGGTAACAACCATCATTCAGTCACCTAACCTTCCTGGAGCAAAGTGAAATCTTTATGTTATTTTTATAATGTATTGTTACATATAACAACATAAGACTATTTCTGAGGTTCTTAATCTTTCCAATTGATAAATTTTATTATAGTATTAATTGCGGTAGGTTTGTATGTGTTTTAATACCTGATACAGAAGTCTCGATTAGCACTGTCAATTCTTTCTCATTTAATTCCTGATCATTTATTTATTTGCCCTAATAAACTTCAGAATCAGTATATTTGATATATGTTTTTAATGAAAAGTGTATTTTACGTAAAACACTTAAAGAATAAAAAATCCCTTAATACTTGTTTTGTGTTCCTCAGTAAAGTTTTATAGAACAAATCAACCAAAAGTCTTGACAAAAATTTTTATATGAAAATATTTTTGTATATAAATATTCCTACTTAAATTATGGATGCTTCTAAAATCATAATAGTGATTTATTTTTCAGACATTAATACCATTATTTATATATGATTTAGTCACATTCGTGGTTCTATAGCATTCCTCTTGTGTTTCCATACAAAGGAGTAAATGTTAGAAATTTGAGTTGTTCCTTTAATATATTTTTCTGATTTACATTATTTTCTGTTCTCCAAACCTTGTTACTGATCAGAGATAAAAATGATTCACCAGCTCTGGCTATGTATGACTTCTGGTTATTTAAAAAATAATAATAATAAAGAGAAATACTAAAAAGATGTAGTGTCAATGCTGTAGATGTTATGAAAATAATATACTTACAGAAAATTTAATTTTAAAACACTGTTCAGAAGATGTATAAGCAAAATAGAAAAAAGTGCAATAAGGTTATATCTATTAAATCACACTTCTAATGCAAACCATTGGTAAAAAAGGATGACAGCTGAAACACGAAAATGAATGCATTGCAACTATTAAAAAAGAGTTAATATTATTGTCATTCTCATGTTGAGAGAGTAAGTAATTATACGATGTTGCATGTAGCCCAAACATCATTTAGGTAAAGTCTGCCTCCTTCTGCTTTGAAAAATAACTCAAAAAAGTATTTCTGATAAAACACAAAAAATCAAAAAATAACTCAGTTATAATTCTACTTTCTAGAGATATCAATAGTAAAATACTGCTTATATATTTTCCAGTATATTTTTGCTATGCTTATGATGTTCAGTATATAAGTGAAACTATACTACTCACTATCATGAAAGCCTATTTCAACAAAGATGTCTCCAATGTCATTTTATAAAGAGACTATTTACTATGCATGATTACACACAAAATTCTCTACTATATTGAATTTTGCCCCAAATTTTGATATTTAAGAGACATATTCTTTTAAATGTATTCTGTGCACATTTAAAAATCACTTTAAAAAATTTATGAAAATGACATTGTTATATCAAAAGGTATATGAATAATTTTAAGACTTATTTTTATGAAAGCACTTATTAATTTTATTTCTCAAATTCCCTTCTCAATGCTATATTTTAAAATTACAGTTACTTGAGAGCATTTGTTACTTACCTAAAAAACTGTGCATTAAAATGTGAGGTAGGCAAATCTTGTTTCTTTAGAGAAAATGTAGATTCTATCTATATTAACTAAAGTATACCAGATTTTATCTCAGCATTTAAGAATTTTCTAGTGCCAGAGAAGTTAAAAGATACCTTACGTACACTGAATCTTTGTCACTGAAGTATCTGGAGGTTAGCAAATGCTTATTTCTTCAGGATGTTACTTTGGTCAGACAGCATCACCAGATAATGTAGGCTTCTTTCTAAAATTGGATGAATTTCTATTGCTTCAGTTTCAGCTTTGTTATACTGGCACATTTAACTTTCCTTATAGCATGCATTTACTGGCATATTTAACTTTCCTTATAGTATGCATTTACTTTGTATAGCAGTCCTCGTGTATATATACCGACGCTAGTTTCAATTTAAAAAAACTTCATATTTGTTCAATGATTTCTATTCTTCACTGATTGTTTCTGAACATGAGATGGTAAAAATATTATAGCTAAACCAAAAGATGTGTCCAAGCACCACAACACTCTGTTCTTTAGCCTGTTACTACAAACAGACAGCAGAGAAATAAACACAGGACCATAGCTGAAGCAGTGCTGTTCAAACCCATCCTCTGTCGGACAGTAATGCAAGGAATATATTAGCTATCTTTTCAGTAAGTTATTCAGAGCAAAGCTGGGAAACATGCAAATAAAGATTATATGGGTCTTATGTTAACTTTTTACTCACTTATTTAAAAAAAATTAATAATAAATATTTCAAAATTATCCATGATACATGCATAAATCATACAGAGAAGGACATGGGAAGAAAACCAACATTACTAGGCCATCAAAGTAAATGAGTAACAAAGAAAATGACCTTGACAAGGAAGCAGAAAATACATATACAAAATTGCAACTTAAAAAATAACAGTAGAAAATAAATTTACAATTTATTCCTAGAAATAAAGCATAATACCTTTAAAACATAGATCTCATGATACTATTCTTTCTCTGGAATAAGGAATTTTAAGAAGGTACAGAGGTAGAGCTGCATGAATATTGAGTCTCATCAAAAATGGTAAATTAAAATTTAAGTTCTTAGTATGATATATGGTACGTAAACTTATTCCATTAGAATACTGCAAGCTCTTTATAGACACACAGGTGGTACTAAATTAAAATTTCAAGCATTTAAAAATATACCTTTAATAGAAATGATGCTCCATCTACTTGTGCTTTGCCCAAGAGCTGACAAGTCAGGTCAAAATACTGCATTGGCTGAACATCACACAACTGTACTAAGGTTGAAGAAGGTGAAATGTGTGTAGCTGCCCAAATTCGTAAGGCTTCTACCATTTTGTGGTCTGCAGTAGTGAAGTGAAAACACTTGCTTGAAGTACGAGGTATGACGGGCGCTCCCAAGGTTCCCTCAAATGTCAAAGAAGCAAACCCAGAGCTGGTGATACCCTGAGGCTCATTTTTATATACTTGGATCTAAGAAAGTTAGTAAAGGAGAAAACAGATACAAACAATATAACTTAATGACAAAGAACCCAGGAACCAAGAAAACTTGAGAACTTAAAAACTTTCCAATATAACTAACAGTGAATGTAAGCTTCTATTTTTTTATTAACACACGAAATTACAAAATCAATTGGCTCTATATTAAGATACCTAAATATCATGTAAATTTTAAAATACTATGCAAATTTAAAAGTTAGGTAATAGTCATCCTAATTCTACCAAGCTTGTGTTTTCCCATTGCATTTGATTTTCTATGAAGGCACAATTTACATAAGGAAAAAGGGAAAGCGACAATCATTTATGAGTGTTTCAGTATAAACTAAAACACTTAAAACACAAATATGTGAAACAATAAATGTAGCTTGAAGCTAAGGTTTAATCAGTGCAACTGAGAGAACTAAGATATGCTGAGATTATTTTTTCTTTTTGAATTTGAGGGTTCATTTAATAAACAAATAGTTGTTAATTCTTTGTGATTATGCTGGGATTACAGGTGTGCACCATTTCGCCTGGTTTTGTTGTAAATTTTTAAAATTTAAATGTTTCACTGTATTTTACTATCACACATAGTACATGATCTCTTACCTACTTGTTTCTCTAATTTTTTCTTAAAACGCTTCTCTTGCAACTGAGTAGCATACAGGTTAGCCTTCTTTTTGTGTCTCTAATACTACACACATTCCCATTCCAGGGTTTTGAGGGCAAATGGAAACCCAAAGAGTGGGAGAAAACATTTATTATCTACAAGTCTGACCAAAAAAACCAAAACAAAACAAAACAAAAAAACAGCCCAAATACATAAGTAAGTTCTGAGAGTAATTAAGAATGGGAGATAAAATCTCATATAAAATGAACAAAATATTCAAACAGGTATTTTGCACTTCAGAAGATATTAAAATTTAAAAAGGTTCTCAACTTCATAAATTTTCAGAAAAATTCAAATGAAAACCACAGTGATACTAATACAAAGATATGCAAAAAATGTCTCAAATGGAAAATACTAACTAAGTGTTGGTGAAATGTGGACCAACTAGAATTCTCTTATATTACTAATGACAGTAAATTGGTATAAACCACTTTGAAAAGCTAATTATGAACATAAACACATTCTAGGGCCTACCAACACTTTTTGGTATACAACCAAGAAAAGTATTTATGTATGGCTGTATGCATTTATATTTATATACATTAAAAGACATTTACTATACTGCTTGTAGAAGTTTTTGTCTTTTTTGAGACAGGGTCTCACTATGCAGTTCAGGCTGGCCTTGAACTCATTTTGCAGCCTAGGCTGGTCTTGAACCTGCAGCGATCCTCCTGCCTCAGCCTGCTGAGTGCTGGGATTACAGGTGTGGGCCACCATGCCCGGCTGGAAGTATTTATAATATCTACAAAGTGAAAATACCTAAATGTCCAAGAACAAAATAAACTACAAATTACAATGTATTCAATAAACAAGTATCATTTATGCTAAAAGTAAGCAAAATGAAACCATGAAAGCAATATGGCTTAATTGCACAAGCATAAACCAGACATGTGAAAAAGAAAACCCAAACTACATACTGCCTAACTCCATCATAAAGGGAAACTAAAGAGCAAACACATGTAAAACTAACATAGAAATCACAGGATGGAGCCAGGCATGGTAGCACACATCCATATAGGCCTGGGTACTCAGGAAACAGAGGGAGGAATACTGCTTGACCCCAAGAGTTTTTTTTTTTTTTTTTGGCACTGGGGATGGAACTCACAACCTCAAGCCTGCTAAGCAAGCGCTTAAGTTACTGAGTCAAACTCCCAGCCCTAGTTTTTTGAGACAGGGCCGCACTATGTAGCTTGGCTGGTCTTGTGCTCCCGTTGTAGTACAAACCACCTCCAACTCACAATGCTCCTCCCACCTCAGCCTCTGGAGTGCTGGGATTAAAGGCAAGCGCCACCACGCCCGGCTTGAGCCCAAGAGTTTACTTACAGTCTAGGCAACACAATAAGACCTTTGCTCAATAAATAAATAAATCATGAGATTGTTTACTCCTGTCCTTTATCAGACTCTACATGGAAAACTTTTAGACTATCAATCTGTATTTCGAAGTGAGAAGACAGAATCTAATTAATCTGAATCAGAGCATAAAGTACACTTCTGGGGAAGTCACTTTATTTAAATAAAGAGGTGTTCCACTCACATTACTTGGAATATGATACCATTTACACTTCTTAACATAGAAATGCTTGAAGTCATATTCTAACAAAAAAATCATATAATAAGTACTAATAATATAGAGTTCTCTTCAAATAAATATATGTTCCAGGAAGTACGAAGTATACCTTCAGTCTGTGAAAGCGAATGATGTCTCCAATTTTGTAAATTTGTGGAAGGGCTTCATAGTTTCCACTAAAGAGTAGGCAAGTTAACTTTACATTTGTTTGGTCCACAATTGTGACAACTGAGCAATAATCTAGAAAAAACAAAAATATTTAACTTGATGTAAAGTATTTCAAAGCATTTCATAAAATAAGAATATGCTAACTTCAAAACACCAAACAAACTTTGTTTCTTCTTTAAATAACTCTTCTAAAAAAAGAATGAAGACACATTTTCCTGGCTCTCAAGATATTTTCTTGGTACTCTCCAATTAATCCACAAAAGTGTTCCATAAAAATTAATTTTATAGTCTGGTAAAACAAGCAAAAAAAATTACAACTTTCATTTTTTTGGAAAGGTAGTAACTGTTTTACTACTTCAAATATTTTAAATTGTGAAGCAGAAGAACATATTCATATAAAACAATTTATAAAATATGCATATGTACTTATTAAACAAAAAGTCAGGGATGGAGCTACAACTCAGCACTAGAGTGCTTGCCTAGTATACATAAGGCCCTGGGTTCAATGTTTAGCAATGCAAAATAAATAAATAAATTCAGAAAGAAAAGAAAACATCAGACATCCACAGAAAATGTGATGAAGAGTCATATTTGTATTGCATAAAGATGCCATAAAAATTTTTAAAGACTTAGAATTTTATAGTAAATGCATACTACAAACTAATATTTCATAGAAAACTATATAATAAAAAATTCAAAGGGATTAGTGACTTTTGCTAGACACCTGTAAAAGATTATATACTAGAACAAGAGATTACTTTAAACTGGCAAAATACTAGTAATTAGACTTACCATGAAACTGGTAAACATAACAATGTTGTTAATAAAAATCTGTAATAGATGGTGCCTTTTAAGATGTGTGTTTCAGGAAACTGTACACTAAGAAAATGCACTGACTTCTTGTACTTCCCAGGACCAGTGAGGATAGTGAATAGAAAAGAACCCAAAATAGTGAAGAAAAGGGGGAGGGCAAGAAAATAAAAGGTTCAGTGAAATCCACAAGACAGTATACAATGGCTACGTGAAAACAGGAACCACTGCAACTGAGGGTAGTGAAAGTAAAACTGCAATCAGGGGATTAATTAAATCATTATAAACAGAGCAAGTGTTCATCAGTCACCACCCACTGCTAACCTCCTTTGCTGCTTTCTGCTTCCCGGATGCCAAGTTCAGTTTTCTGCTATGCCTATCTACCATGAGCCTTGGAGCCAGCAAACCATGGGCTAAAACCTCTGAAGCCATGGGCCAGAAATAAACTTTTATTCCTTTAATTTATGGAGGTCAGGTATCTTGTCTTAGTAACCGAAAAACTAATACAGGAAAATAGATGAGTGATCTAATAAAATCCCCTGTGGATGTATGTGGAGGACCACCACGTCATCCTCCCCCAGACCCAAGTGTAATTGTGCTTAATTACAAGTAGTGCAGGCTGTATAGAGGTGATGTCTTTCAATTGGCTTTTTAATTAGTGAGTACTGTCGAGGGTGTGTACAGATCTTCATGAAAGCAGGTGGCTAACAATGGACTAATACAGTTCAGTATCAACTGCTATTGTTGAGCTCAGATAGGTGAGCTCACACCTCAGCCACAGGGCTAAGATATGAGATAATGTTTCCACTGAGTTCTATATGATTCAAGAGGAAAATTCCTTCCCAGAATTGGAGACAAAACAAGTTGCTTATTAACTGTATCCTAAATGTGGCTGTTCCTGTCCCTTGATCAAGAATGCTTTGTTCCCTCTTTTACAAGCTTTGCCAGCATCACCACTTGTCTACACATCCAGTCGCAATTCCTGCACCATTTTCCTGAATGAATAAATATCCAGGTTCTTTGTGGTGTGAGGCCTTTTGTTTCTAGAGAGCAACTGGTCATCCCAGATCCCTGCTATGCACTCCCTCTATTTTTGTTTCTTGTTCTTTCTTCCTGCCATAGGTTTGAGCAGGAGATTGGAACCCAGTGCAGGGGTCTTCAATGACAAATGTTATCAGTCTTAGTCTTTTTATGTGTTTCTTGGTACCTTCTATAAAATCATATGGAACAGATTCATTTGTAGTAGAATACTGAAACTCACATCTCATATTTGTATCAGAGAATTATTCACTACTTATATTTATAGTGTCATTTTAAATTGCAGTAATTCTAAATTATTTCTTTCACTTTAAATGTTTCAAAATGATCCACTTTTGCAAATTGGAGATATCATACAAGAACAAAACTACAAATTTAACTGGCAAAATAGTAGCTGAATTTTAGTATTAGCCAAGATGAACTGATAGCCCAGTGCTTGTAGCACTGAGACACTATTGAAAAATGTAATACCTTAAAAAGGTACTGGGATTTTGGTTTAAAAACAGCAGGATTACCCTAAAATTCAAACTGAAAAAGGTTTCATAACTTGCCTTCACCTAAGGAATGCCAGCTTTCCAAAAGATGACTTGATGCATTGGCAGTAACATGGAGAAACACTGATGTATCCCATTATCTTTTATAGGTTCACCACTACTTTTTGTTGTAATTTTGTGAAAATTCAAGACTCTTCTCAAGTAAAAGTAGTACACAATCTAATAAATGGCATAAACTTCTGAGACAAGAGTGCAGTTTTGGCTACATACATACGCACACATACACACACACAAAAAGCCCACTGGACCTTGTCATATGCATCCTCACAAACAGAAATATAATGCATATATTTAAAGCCCAGTAAACCTCCTTCCCTAGTCTCCAAAAGTGACTATGTTAGATTCAGAGTTAGCATGGGAATAGACTGTCAAAAGAAGTAGCCTCAGAGAATCCCTAAAATGTAGTCTCAGTAATTGTGCATAGCAGGGAGTATATATCTGCACACCCAGAATTATGTGTGCAAATGACATGACAATAAGTGCTAATACATTTTTATGTAAGAGGGTACTCCTTTGAGTCAGGAAGACGTGGCCAGGAGGCCTCAAATCCCACTGTCTGTGTTGTGTGTCTAAATGACTCTATGTCTAAAAAGAATACTTGGGCATTGTTCATCTACACTGCCAAAATGCCAAGTCCCATTTCTTAACTTTCTCTTGACTAATGTTTTCTCCTGTGAAAGTACTTCTATCTGTGACTGTAAGGTAGTACAAACCAAAGAGAGCCACCATTGTACTCCACTGCTTTTCAAACTAAGATTTTGTTAATTCACATACAGGAAAGGAAAGAAGGCAGAGAAGATAGGAGAAAAAAAAAAAAGGAAAAAGATCTTTCCATAAAACAAGAGATTCTCAAAAAATACACAAATGAAAATCTGTATTAAATAGATAGAATGGTAACAAGAATTCATAGGCATGTAAGATATTCTTGATTTGCTGGGGATTTAGCTCAGTGGTGTAAGTGCCTGCCTGGCAGGAGCAAGGTTGTGAGTTTGATACCTGGTACCAAAAAAACAAACAAACAAAAGGAAACAAACAACGATATTCTTGATTTAGTGAACTGATGGAGGTAGAGTGGATGCTACACAACAGAAGCCCTGCAGATACTTAGAACGACCTTCACTGAATAGTTTGAATAAATCCACTTGGAATTTAAATTTCCTTAGGATTTCCCTCTACTAGTCTACATTGCTAAAATGTTTGTTCTGGCCAGTACATTGCATTTAGAAACAATGACTTTTATCCTTTGCATTACTATTTTCCAGTCCAATTGTTTTTTTTTAAATATTAGTACATAAATGAACCTAAGATTTACTCTTTACCTAGTGCCACATAAAACCACCATACTCTAGTAAGAATATTAAATGAACAAAGAACAGTTCCTTCCCACATGAAGTTCAAGTTTTCCTTGTATTGTTTCTTATTTTTATAAATTAATGTTATAATCTTATCTCATGTGTTGTTTTATGTCAATATTTGCTATTATACAGAGTTTATACTCCCTAAACAGGCAGTGACTCAACCTGATAAAGGCAGAACTAATGATGTATATGACATTTTCCAGAGTAACTGGACAGTGACATTTGAGCTTGGCACAGACCAATTTAAAATGATCTCAAACTATAGCATTACATTAAACATTCACATTTTCAGAATAAATGGCACAAAAACAAAGACTGTATAACTTTGACTTGATTTTGCAACTCAAAGTGTCAAGCAACAAAAAATACCTAAAACTAAAGTTCTAACAATGACTAAAATTTAATGGAAGAGTCTGAAATTAAGTCTAATTATGAAAACATATTAGATATTTTATAATCATAACTAGAGTCCTCAAGGTATCAAATAAAAATTAGTAAAATGCCAAGTACACAGTTACTTACATTGTACTCTACAGAAGCTGAATAAAGCACTCTACTACTTCTTAGTCATAAAATAAAATCCCAAGAGATAAAACAATGTTGCAAAGTTATTATCAAGTCAAAAAGATCTAATGTCTTGCTTAAAACCTGGGATAACAAAGCTTACGAAAACAATAAACAAAACAAACTTTCAATTATGTTTTCACAAGACAATAAAATATTTATTTGCACAGTGCCTTAGTTTCATTCTTTACCAAATGAAGACATGGAGCTAAAGGTAATTTAACCTAATTTCTTGATAACTCAAATCACCAGAATAGGTGAGAAGATTAAAAAACTGTGACAGATCTTACCTTACCTAAGTAGTATAGTTTCTAAATATGTGTCTACACTGTTGATAAAATGTTGACCTTAATGCTATAGTAATACTTCATATTGAAATTGCTGACAAAGTATTTAACTACTTTAATTCTTTGTATAGCTTGATAAATATCTGGAAAAGATAACAAATGATAAATTAAGCTCTTCATTCTGCAATCTTGAGCAATTCACCTAATTTCCAGTATGATTAAGTGAAAATTGCCTTTGAGTTTTATTATAAGGGAAAGCTGGTAGTTCATCTAAGCAAGGTCTTTAATCAAAAAAGCATGCATGCATAAATTATGCAATCCACAAAAAAGTTCTCAATAAAAGGTGCTTCATCTCCTTTTTATCTACTATCACAGTGCTGTTTTTAAAGCAATCAGAATTTCAGCCACACTATTCCACTTGTGTAAAAGTGCATTATGGAAACACTTAAGTGAAAGCTATGAAGGCAAATCACTGAATCAAGGTCACACATATGCTATGAACTTATTTTCACAAAGAAACCTGCTATGCAACATACAAAGAATATTCTCTATTATACTGGTGTAAGGTAAATTCCCTTGTTTTTTAATTATACCGCAAAGAAGCATAGAAGGTAGGAGAGAAAGTATACATATGATATAATAAATAGTAGGATGTATATAGTGACAAAGATTAGACAGAAGAGACTGCATGAGTTCATAAATGTTACACTGGAGGAGATTTATATTTTACGCTATGCACTAAGCAAGTGCAAGTCATCAAGAATATATGTAAGTATAACAAGTTATCCTAATAGCAGCAAGATTCTCTACTTTCATGCTGTACTTACGGTAAACAAAATAAGAATTCTGAAAAATAACTAGAAGAATACATAAGATAGCCAGCAATAAAAATAAACACCTGCTACAATATGGACAAACATCAAAAATTATTATACTAAGTGAAATCCAGAAGCAGAAGTTTACACAACCTAGGATTCTACCTATATGCAATGTCCAGAGTCTAGAGAAACATATCGAACACAAGGGGTTGTCTGGATCTGTCATGGAAATAAGACGATGAAGAGAAGGAAATCTTTTCATGTATTATTGTATCCATAAAATTCACTCATCTCGGTTAAATCAGCATCAATGTATCCAACTGCCAGTATCGGAAGTTTTCTTGATGTATCCTGTCAATTAACACCTCCTTTTCTATTCCGTTTGACATTAAAAACTGTACTGTATTTTAAAAGCTGATTCCCAGTACAACTTGGAAGACAGCAGATATAAACACATCTTATATCATCTTAGTACATCTTAAATTGGATGAAAATGAGAATCATACATCTGATCAGAGGTGATTGAATCATGGCCTGTGATACAGCTCCCTTTGTTAAAAAGTTTTATAGTAATACATTTATTTACATAGTGTCCATGGCTGATATCATGTTATAAGGAACACAGAGCATCAATAACTGATTTCATGTTACAACATTAATTCATTTTTTAAAAGATCAGATGGGAAATATTTTAGGCTTTTTAGACACAGAATTTTATCACAAAATCAAAACTCGTAAGCCAAGCCATTTTAAATTGGGGACAGTATGCACTGACACCTGCTTCAAAATGTATCAGTCATGGGCTGGGGATTTAGCAGAGCAGTACAGCACCTACCTGGCATCCATGAGGTCGTGAGTTCAAACGAAACGTATCAATCTTGAAAACATTATGTTAACTTAAAGACAAATACTAATATGTATTGAATGAGTACATTTATAGGAATTGTCGAGAATAGAGAAGTCTTGTACTTCGCAGCACCCAGAACTGTGAGGAGTTAATTTCTGTTGTTTATGAGCTATCCAGTCTGCATTACAGCAGCCCAAAGAGACACCCTCTGCAGGTATGAATGTGTGTGCATGCAGTGTGTGTGTGTGTGTGTGTGTGTGTGTGTGTGTTGCAACTTCTGAATATGTGCTTCAGTTAAAAAAATACAGAAGATCACTCTTATAATGGCTCAATTTGAACTTTTCCTGAGTAGAGACCATTCTTTAAATTTTTGTCTTTTTCCAAGCTAGTGATTTTTCCAAGCCAGTGATCGATAGCAGTGAATCCTGCCTCACAGTCAGTCACAGGACAAAAAAATATCTCAGAAAAAATTTGTATCTGTGCTGAACATAAACATATGTTTTACTACCATTATTCCTTAAACAATATGATGTGACACCCATTCACATAGCATTTACACTGCAGTAGTATAAGTAATCTAGAGATGATTTAAAATATAAGAGAATTATGTACTTTGTATACAAATACTATAACATTTTACACAAGGAACTGGAGGGTACACGTATCTTGGTATCTTTCGGAGTCCTGGAACCAATACCCTATGGATACAAGAGAAAACTCATATGTCATTAGTTTATGACCTGAATTAAATTATATATATAACTGTTTTAGAAGGTGACATCATTTATCATAACTTTAGAAAAATGAATCAGAACTGAGGGTACAAATTTTACACAAATCCTAGATCAGTTTAAAATATTTTGATTCAGACACTAGTTATATGTATTGAAAATATACTCAATATATTCTGCTAAGCCACAAAAATATACTACATTCATAAAGAAACAAGAAAACTGAAATTCACAAAGAAATAACATTACTGTAAAGAAAATCAAGTTTGAAATTAAAAAATTCTTCCAACCTAAACACTTCCCCTAAAAATCCTGAACAAAGTCTAGGCTCAATGATTAAAAATTGGACAAAATCTGAACAACCCTCTTCCAACTGAAAAATGTATCAAAGGTCACACATTGGAAAAATCCATTGGAAAAATCCATTTCAGGCTCATTTAACCACAGAATACTACATGCAAGTACACATACTGTAAGTGCTCTATAAACGTTTTGAAACAGGCCAGTTACTAACAAAACATTAGACTATTTAATTCTACAAACAAAACAATTGTAATCTACATAAGCAATATTAGTCTTAAAAAACGTAAGTGAATTTTAAGGATACAGAGGTCTATACTTTGCAGACTTTGAGAAGGTAAGGCTTCGCCAAAGATACAGCTCCTCACCCCCAAACTGGGGTTTTAAAAATATTTTTTATTTATAAGTTTTAAACGTTTTAAAAATATTTTGAAAGTTTTAATGTTTAATAAATATTTTTAAAAATTACTGGCAATAAAACTAAACAGTATACAACAGATGTGACAAACATATCTAACATACATGACAGAAGAGTTACTATTAATATACAAAAAGACTCTAGAGATAACTAAGAAAAGGACAACGAAATCAAAAAATAAGGAAAAGAAAATACTTTGATTTTTCTTAATGATATAGAAAGTGGAAGGATAGTATAGTAGAAGGAATGCGCAGATATGCAGATGGATATCCAAGCAATTTGTTGGCTAGATAATACTTTTTGTAAAACCAATTGTTATTAGAAATCATTTGACCTAAGAATGCAACAAAACAAGACCGATACCACTTAAAATCATCTTATTTATAATAAGACCCAATGATAACAAGGATAGCTTTATCATATAGATCAGTGGCGGCAATCCTACAGCACTCACGTCACAGTGTTGCTTTGTAAAGCTCTCAAAGGTTTGCTAGAACTGATATAGATGATTTGAAATCGGTTTTTCTATATTTTAAATTAAATACAAAAAAACATAAATATAGAAAATATTTTTCACTTTGACCTAGAATATAATTCACAAAAGTAGGTCTTTTAAATGATCCCAAAAAAGACTGCTATAAGAGTATAATATTTTGTTTTAACATACTGCTGAAATTCTATGGCTTAAAAATATACTGAAGTCAACTTCTTCAGCATTAGCTTCTGAATCTGAAAAATTCACTGTTTTATTATAGAAATCTGACAACTTTTTCTATTTCTAAAGTTTGGAATATTGGCTTCTTCTTTCTCATCTATCAAAATCCAATTTATTTTTGAAAGTTCAGCTCAAACACCACATCAGTTAGAAGTCTTTCCTCTGTTACCATTAATCTCTCCCTTTCTACTCCCAAAGCTCTTTGCTTATTTCCTTAGCTATGGCATACAACTAAACTTTTTATTAGCTACTTGATTACATTTAGGCCTCCCTTGGAAGCTGAGTCTGTCGTTTTATCATTATGGACAACTAAACTCACTACAATGCTACAGACAAGCAAAAATAAATAAATAAATAAAATCTTCAATTGAATGAATAAAATAACATCACAATTTTTAAGAAAACATGAGAAAACAGTTTGAATTTTATGATTACAACAATTCAAGTTATAAACTAATAGAGTAATTCCTTAATTCAACAAGCTAATAATTAGCTAGAGGAAAAGGTCATAAATTACAGAGTGCCAGAATATGCACACAAAGGTAGCAAAAACCTCCAGCTTCAGTCAAGAAGTCATTTCTAAACAGCAGAAAGGGAAAGCAACACAAAGGTACAGTGATAGGAGAGAAAAAACCCTTCCTCTGCCTCCATTCTTCCAGGTAGAAATGGACAGAAGAGCCAGAAAATAGTATGAGTCAGATGAAGGAGGAAACTTGGCTCAGCATTTCAAATTATTAAAGAAATCAGTAATGATGAGCCATAGACTCCATGCCTTCCATTTCTGAACTTAAACAGCGAAGCACCTGGGAAGAATTGCACCTCCCTCACCTAGAAACACTGTAATAATTCATTCTAGCTCTTATTTTTTTAAATTTTATTTTAAAGATAGTAAGCTCCAACAAAACATAACAGAACAAAGTCAATCAAAACAAAGCAGTAGAACTGGTACAGAACTTCAAAGCAAGACACCAGGAAAACAACAGCTACTATAGCATATCTTGTTGTCTTCACAATAGTTGACCATTCCATCAGGTATAGTAAAATCAAACCAAAAACAAAACAGAATAAAACCAATAAAAACAGAATATGAAGTAAAGAAAAAAAATCAGAATAAAGCAAAACAACAAGAACAACACTGGGCCTCAAAGATAAGACAGAAGGGAATCCCCATATTAGTTACACTGCATACTGCTGTCTTCCCAAGAGATGCTCAGACTGCTGGCCCCAGGCCTGTAAAATCAACCAAACAATACAAGCATTTAGTTGCTTTATGTACCTTAGTTGCCATCAACTCAGCCAGTCCTCCGAACCAGCAGGTTGCTTACATGGGTGGTGGGGTGGGGGTGAGGGTGGGGTGCTTGATTCTTAGCCCGCGCACCAGTACGTGTATGCGAGGCACAGATCTTTCTTTTCCTGGAGTTCGCGCTGGTCACACGCCACTCATAGGCAGGCTAATTGTCTTCTGATTGGAACCCCGCTGATTCAACATGGCGGGTTCTTGGGAGTCACGGTTTATTCTCTTCCTGGAGTCCCGTGCCAGCCATGCGCCACTCACCAGGAAGGCAGGCTAATTGTCTTCTGGTTGGAACTCCCCTGACCCAACACGGCGGGTTCTCAGGAGTCACAGTTCATTCTCTTCCTGGAGTCCACATCAGTCGCGTGCCACTCACCAGGAAGGCAGGCTAGCTGTCTTCTGGTTGGAGACTCCCTGCCCAACACAGGTTCTCAGGAGGCACATCTTTCTGTTCCTGGAGTCCACGCCAGTCATGCGCCACTCACCAGGAAGGCAGGCTAGTTGTCTTCTGGTTCGAACTCCCTGACTTAATGTGGCAGGTTCTCAGGAGGCACATCTTTGTCTTCCTGGAGTCTGTGCCGGTTGCACATCACTCACCAGGAAGGCAGGCTAGTTGTCTTCTAGTTGGAGCTTCCCTGCCCAACATGGCGGGTTCTCAGGAGGCACATCTTTGTCTTTCTGGAGTCGGTGCCTGTCATGCATGCTACTCAGCAGGAAGGCAGGCTAGTTGTCTTCTGGTTGGAACCCCCTAACCCAACATGGCAGGTTCTCCTCATTCGAGCTCTTGATAAATGTAAAACACAGTGCTGCCTAGCCCACTTCCACCATTATAATAGGTAAGTTATCATTCATCTTTAAAGTACATTCAAAAAGCATGGACTAAGCCAGGTGTGGTGGCCAACACCTATAATCCCAGACATCTGGGAGCCCTAGGCAGGAGGATCAAATTTTGAGCCCAATCTGTGCAACTTAGCAGGACTCTGTCTCAAAATTAAAAAAAAAAAAAATGTTTAAGAGGAAACTAGGATGCAGGTCAGTGTGAAGGCCCTAAGTTCAGTCCTCAGGACAGTATTAAGAAAGAAAAATCTCCAAACTCCTAAGAAGGCAACTGCTTTGCTTTCCTATATGAAGGAGATCATGTTAGGTAACCTTGATGAAATAATTTTGATGATAAAATATTTTAATATATGGCAATTCTATATCCTTGGGGAATTGTTTTCATTGGAGAATCTTATTACAATTAAGTAAGAATGTTAGTGTAGTAATATATATCCCTTAACAAAACTGATAGACTTTTGAAAGACTAAAAAACAGTACCCTTGCTAGGATTGATTATAAGGTTCAGGAAATGATGTATCACCTATAAATGAAGACTGCTTATCAAAATTAAGATACTGCAGTAGGCTGCAGGTCATAGATAATCATTAGTAGTTAGTATGACAAGAATGCCTTCAGAAAAATTTTTACTCAAGGAGTAAGGATGCCACATTATATCTAGGTGCCTATTTCACAATGAATTTAACATTTCTGAAATGAATTTCAGTGAAAATTCTAGCTAATGATATATAACATAATATAAACTTATCTCCATATATCTACCAGTAAATCTGAGTTGCATAAAGATGATTTTTCTCTACCCAACTAGTTATATACCTCTGGATATAACTGAGATTGTGGGTGTTTTTGTGAAATAACAGTGCTTTATGTAGTATTTTAGAAAACTATACCTGGTTCTACACATTTACACCAATGTTTTCCCGGGGTAATATTAATAAAGTTGATCATTTCCTGAAAACAAGCATCAGTGCTCCCTGACTCTCCTGCCACATTTGTTTCTGTTGAAGGATGAGTTCTGTCAACAGAAATAAAAATGTAACTGTAACTAAAGCCACAAGATGGATAGTTTTAAAACTTTACTGTCTTGGTAGTAGTAAAGACATGTTGCTGTGTCTGAAACATGGATTTTAAAGCTTTAACAACTATGTTCAGATAAAATTGATCACATTTATTTAATGTAGTACTTCAGAAGAAACAAAGAAACATATTGTCTCTATAATAACAGAAGGTTCATTATTAGCCATGAATTTTTTACTAAGACTGGATTCAACTAAACATATCTGATAATAACATAACAGATGTATGCATA
The DNA here is from genome assembly GCA_004363535.1 of Dasyprocta punctata. Lineage (NCBI taxonomy): Eukaryota > Metazoa > Chordata > Mammalia > Rodentia > Dasyproctidae > Dasyprocta > Dasyprocta punctata. The sequence goes on along the minus strand of RJWM01000488.1, from coordinate 156,718 downwards.
AACTAATAAATACCAGTTCTCTGTGGCTTTCATTTTGTGCATGATTTAATAACATCAGAATAAAACATGAATATGCTATCTAATAAATGAAAATAGACATCAGTGTTTTTAAAACAGCTATCATTTCATTCTATATTATCATTTTTAGATTGTTTCTGAAAATGATATATTTGATGAACAACTTAATTTTAAAGTTTCAAAGACAAGAATTAACAACATACCAGGTACCAAAAGAGTTTTTAAATTACATCATCTACCAAGCTAGATGGACAATACTAACAGTAATGTAGCTTCCCCTAAATTTAACAGGCCAATCAAAGTCAATTAGGTAAAACTGACAATTTGTTCTTTTGAAATGTTTGTTTTGTTTTTGTTTTTGTTTTTGTTGTGGTACCTGGAATTGAACATAGGACCTTGCACTTGCCACTGAGCTATACACCCACCCCATAATTTGTTCGTTAAGAGGCTAGATCACAGTGATTATACCATTGTGTCTAATACCCAGAAAAGACACGTGTAAGATTTGAGGAAAACTTTGAGAGGAGACTGCCACAGTGAAATTAGGAGTCTCTGCTGATGGAGTGGAGAACGTAAACTTTGAGGAAAAATAAAGTTGGAATGAAAAAAAGAATTGAGAAAAAAATTTTTTATCTATGTATTTTCATTTTTTGAGACAGGCTCTCACTACGGATTCCAAGCTGGCCTTGAACTCAACATGTAGCCCAGGCAGGCTTGGAACTTCCCGTGCAACACCTGCCTCTGTCTGGGGTCACATGTGTGTGCCACCATGCTTGGGAGAAAAATATATTTAAACAAAAATTTCTCTGCTCAGTTTTCATGTTTAATGTCTTCTATTCTCATCTTATTTTCTTGTTTTGATGGTTATTTTTATTAGTATATGTTTACTGTGTATAATGAGGATTTTCCTCTCATAAGGATTTTCCAAACTTAATCTGAAATCCGTATCGAGTTTATCTCCACAGTAGCCTGCACATTTCAGAGTATATCTTTTATACTGTACATTACTAAACTATGTTGACCACATGAAAATGAGATTACCTTCTAGTCACCACACTCAAGAGTAGATTCCCAACTTATTCTTCAATAAAATATGCATACATTTATCTTTATAAATAAAATGGTTGTGTAATATGAACTCAACGAGAACATTATTGTATTCCCAGCATGACCATAGATCCTGGCATGCAGTACATAAATACAGTATTCCATCAGCAGCCATGACTTCACATTTTTAGCAGCACTAAAATATGGGTTTCTTTTTTTAAAAAGGCTACTTTAACTGGCAGTATTTTCTGTTCTTAATAACACAAAAGAGTTTGACGCCCGGTGCCGCAAAAAAAAAACAAAAGAAAAAACAAACAATAGAATAACACATGAAATAGTGCCTTTAATCAACGATGGAGTTTTATAAGGGGCAAAATACTGGATTTAATTGAGAAAAATGTGCTTTCCTGCTTAGTTTTTATCATCTCCTGATAAACTGAAGTCCATAATTTTTGATGTGCTCTTTTACTTGTTTGTCTATAGTCTTACATTATTACATAGCAAGTTATACCTTACTTTGAAAACTACCCAGGTGAATCAATCAAAACTCATTTAGAAGTCTAATGTCAACATTTTAATTGCTTCATTTATCCTTTTTAGGGGGTGGAGTAAAAAATACGCACCGTAAGATCTATAATCCAAATAAACTTTGAAGTCTACAGCATACTATTACATTACTAAAACATTTTCATCATGCATAACAGCACTTTCTATGTATTGTATAGTAGCTACCCATTTCTCTCTTCCTCTCAGCCTCTGGAAACCACCACTTCACTTTCTACTTTAATGAATCTGATTCAGATCTCTCACATCTCAATGGCTTATATGGCAGGACTTCCTTCTTTCTGGAAGCAGAACCATGTTCAACACCATGTATATGCCACATATTCTTTTTCTATTCATCCCCGATTGACACTTAGAGTGTTGTTACAAGTTGTTTATTGTGAATAATGCTACAGTGAATATGGTGGTGCAATATCTCTCTGAGATCCTAAATTCAATTTTTTTGGATACATGCCTAGAAGTGGGACTACTGAATCACAAGGTAGTTCTATTTTTAAGGAAACAATTTGTTTTCTACAATAGCTGCATCATTTCAAAGTCTCACAACAGTGTATAAGGGTTCCAATTTCTCTATATCATGGTCAACAATTGCAATTTTGTTTTTGATGGCTATCTTGATAAGTATAAAGGTGATATATCACTGTGGTTTTGATGACCATTTCTCTAATGATTAGTGACATTCAGCATCTTTACACATTTTATATTCGACTGTCTTCTTTGGAGAAATGTCTATTCAAAACACCAGATTTTGACCAGCTTATTAGGTTTTTGGTTGCTTTTAGTTTTTGTGTTTTTGTTGTTGTATTCTGGTTTTTTGTTGGTGGATTTTATTTTTTTATTTTTTTGCTCTTTAGTGGTGAAGTTCTTTTTGTTTTTTAGAGATTAATCCCTTATATATATGGTTTGCAGATATTTTCTCCCATTCTCTGTATTGCTTTTTCAATTATTTCCTTTTCTGATCAGAAGCCTTTTAATTTGATATATTTCTATCTGTCTACTTTTGCTTTTGCTGCTGTGCTTTTAGTGATATCTAAGACACTATCTCTAGGTTCAATGTCAAGAAATTATTTCCCTATATTTTATTCAAGGAGTTTCAGTTTGGAAGGCATATGTTTAAATCTTAACCACTCTGAAATCACTTTTGTGCCAAATGATGATCAAACTTTATTCTCTTGCATGTGAATATTCAGTATTTTCAGTACCATTTGTTAAAGAGATCATCCTTTCCCCCACTATACGCTACTGGCACCCTTGTTGATAATCAGTTGGTCACATACATGTACGTTTATTTCTAGGCTATTTTGTTCTACTAGTCTGTACATCTGTACTTCTCCTATTCTTTTATGTTTGGTTGAGTTTTTGTAATGATAATTGATTTTGTTCTAATTTTGTGTATTTTCCTATGGTTAGTTTATATGAAATACCTTATAGTCATAAAAATGTATTTTAAGTTTATATAAAAACTTCAATCACATAAAAAATTCTACATTTTTAATTCTCCCTCAATATACCTTAAATTTTTGAATTTTACAATTCAGATCTTTTATACTGTATATCCATTAACATACTTCTATAGTATTACTTTTAATACGTCTGTGTGTAAACTTCTGTACCAGACTTAAAACTGATTTATTATTATTACAATATTTTAGTATTGTGTATATCCACAAACATAGACACAATTACTAGCAAATTTTATACTTTCATATGCTTTTGTGTTGCTGGCTGGCATTCTGTTTTACATTTTTTTCATACCGTATTAAACAAGACTTCAGAATATAAAGACTGCTTATTTTACAAAATAAGACGACCAGAGAATATGCACGTTTTTGGTAATTATGAATGAGAATTAACCTTCTGTTCTAGTAAGACTTAGGGTACTAAAGGAGCTATGTTCCTGAAACCAACATTGCAGTTGTAATCCATAAAAACTTTACCAAAATTAATACCTACCAGTTCCTTTGCTTAGATATGGAGGCTTAAAGAATTTCACCACACCATAGACATTGACAACTGTACCACCTTTAAGTTGATTCAGGGGTGTGTATGTATAATTTGTCACTGGAACCTTCAAAAAAAAAAAAGACAGTGGTTACTTATTAATTATTTACATTTTAGGATCACATTAGGATAATGCTTATAAATTAGCAAATTCGCATAACTGTATTTTACCCTTTTAAGTGTCTAAAAGAAGACATAGCCTGAAAAAGGCAATGTGCAGCATAGAAAGATTACTCTATAAACCAAGTATTTTCTTCAGAAATAACTGTTTATAAGTGGTGTAATTAGCACACCAGTCCATAAAAGCATCATAAGCCTATATTTTAACTTAAAGAATGTATGCGTTAGTAATAAACCAGAAAACAGCACATGAAAATATCAGTAATCAATGAATAAACTGAAGCAGTAACAAGAAATGCTTTTAAAATATATATCTTCAATGTTTAAGAAAACAGTTTCAAAAAAAGGAAATGACTAGGTATAGTAAAATGTTTCTGAAAGCCTTGAAAGGGTAACTAGAATACTGGTCTTATTAATAAAGAATTCCATGTCTTAGGATTTCAGGAAAAAAAATTTTATCTAGAATACTTCTAAGGTTATGAAAGGTTCTAAGTAATTAAATCAATTTAGCTGTCTTTTAAGTCAGCACTTCCCTAACTTTTCTGGCAAAGAAACAACAGAAGATGACTAATGTTATCAGAGAGAATTCTAAAAAAAGTTGGAAGGTACTTTAGTTCTGGGTTTTATCTTTAATGTCACTTCAAAACTTAGATACAATTTCTTTTTCTTTCTCTCTATACTACTACAAAGATTTCACTTGGGCATAAATAAAGCTAGATTCTGATTCATCAAATGACATAAGGTGAATAAAAATTTAATATGAGGAAAGAAAGATTAGTTACTGAAATAACTGTGCTTAAGTGAAAAGGAAAGAAAAGGCTTATGGGGCTCTCTTGGCATACAGACAGAAACACTACATTGATTCCAAGAAGGCTTCAGTTGAATGGATCCATCATCACCCAGCCATAACCAAGCAGGAAATAAGGTTATCTATCACTCTGAAAGAGAAAATCTTAGGATTGGAGGTCCCATTTGACCCAGCTATTCCCCTTCTGGGTATCTTCCCGAAAGAACTAAAAACATCTCACCACAATGACACATGTGCACCTATGTTCATTGCTGCCCAGTTCATAATAGCTAGATCTTGGAAACAACCTAAATGCCCCTTGACTGAGGAATGGATAAAAAAGATGTGGTATTTCTACATAATGGAATACTACTCAGCTATAAAAAACAATAAAGTAGACATTTTCACTTTTAAATGATGAGTACTGAAAATATACTTCTCAGTGAACTAAGTAAGTCACACATATGTGACTATCGCATTGTTGCACTGGTGTGATGAACTGAAACAAAATCTATGTATATAAAAAATTAGTTGGGATAGTTAGAAAAAAAGAATTTTGAGCGAAATGCAGTTTTCTCAGGGTCATCTTCAGAGTTTATTTTTAATGCAAAATGTTTATTTGAAAACAAGCAATCATAACAAAAAAGATAGTCATATAGCAGGTTTCTCGATACACTGAGGCAAAAGTTTTGTGTTAATAATTTGTTGGATAATGTTTCATGTCTATATTTTTTATCCTGAATAATTTCTGGGAATATAGTAATATGCAACGTGCTGATCATTGCTACTTTATTGGCTGGTTGTGTAATTGTTTTGTTTTGGTTTGTTACTTTCCTTTTGTTTTAAAAAAACAACATTAAAAAATGGATTAATTAATTTTTTAATGAAACTGATTCCTCAGGTCAAACAAAAAAGAACAGGGCTGAGAAATCTCAACAAACTTTAATACAGAAAAAATCAGTTGCTCATCAATGAAGAAAGAATAATAATGGTCAGCATAAGAAGTAAGAGAGAAAAGACATGTGTCTCTGCTGACAAAATAAGCCCCTCCAATATTCTATCCTAATAAATATCTAATACATAGATGAATAGGGAAGGCTAGCACAGCTCAAGAGTAACAACTACGATCATCCGTGTAACAGAACTTGTTAACTCATTACCAAAGAAACAAGCTTAACTATTAATTTGGCTTTCCATGTAAATCTGCCAGTATGTGTGTATATAGCAGCAAAATTATATTTTTCACTGTACTTCTCATTATAAATTATTTCTGTTTCATAGTCATTCTCTCACAAGTTTGTTTAATGTACTCTAGAGTAAGCATATATTCAGGAACATGGTAAATAAACTTATATAATTCCCAATAAGGTCATGTTAGGTAGACTAACATAATTCCCAATAATTCTGATGTTTGTAGCTAATCTGTCTCTCTTTCTGACAACAAAGTACCACATTCCATAAAAGAGGATGGCGGAGGAGTACTCAATCAGTTCTAACCTAAGAGACAAATGTGCATTGGGAGGATACAGTAGGAGTAAGTATGATAATTAAACATGATGTAGCCCATGAAGATTATGTACTGAGGACTTGATACTCAATGCAGTACTGTTCACAGGTGGAGCCTAGGAAGGTGACTAGATTTTGAGGATACTAACTTCATCAGTAGATTAATTTATTGATAAGTCCATTAGCCAAATGGACTAGGGCCTAGTTGGAGCAAGCAGGCTATAGAGGGCATCTTTTTCAAGAGTATATCTCTTTTTGCATCTTCGTTGCTAGTGCTGGCTCCCATGAAGTCAGAAGCTTTCCTCAGTCATGCCCTCCTGCCATGATTTGCATTCCACAATGCTTATGCCTTGGAGCCAGAACAGAAACATCTGAAAACATGAACTCAACCATCTAAAGTGAGTCAAAATAATAAACCTTTTTTCCTTTAAGTTGTTTGTCCTTTCCTTAAAATTTTCCTTTAACTTGTTTTTCTCTTAGATTTGGTATTTGGTCACAGGGTCAGAAAGTTGACTAATAACAGCGGGAAAGGAGACTCATCAGGAAAGACTTTCTGAAGGCAGTAACAAATGTAAATACGAAAGGTTATGAAATAAATAGCACGTATGAAGGATTGTATATAATATTATATAATCAGAAGTCTGAAAAGTTTACAATGCTTACACAAAAGATTTGCTCTCTAATATCTATGACAATAAGTATATCTCTACAATACCCTCTCAACTCCTGATAAAAGGATCTAGAGTTTCTATTATGGCAATACCTGGTGAGGTATTTTATCACCCTATAAATAATGTTTAAAAACTACAACATCACCTTCTGTGACAATGGAAATGTTCTATATTGATGCTGTGGCAATTAAGGAATTTAAATAGGACTACTGAAAATGATAAACTGAAATTTTACTTGTAATAACTATACATAACTAGTTGCTACAATAATAGCTTATGTCCACAGTCACTTTGCATAAGATATTAAAACATGTTCATGAGAAAACTATGAGCTCATGATAAAGATAATCTGATAACATTTTCATAAACCATGTAGAACACAAGATCTATATATCACATATACATGAGTATTTTTTAATGTTCAGATAGCTGAAAAGATAGCCCATTATAGAATCAGTCAAGAAAATATGAGCAATGGATTAAATGAAATGTGACTTACAGCATGTACAGGAAGTTAACCAGTGAACAAAAATCAAGTACAGTAAGCAATACTACATAAAACTCATGAGAGAAAATACACTAAGCAGCATAAATTCAATTAATTGATTTCTTTACTTTTTCCTTCCTTTCTTTAACAATGGACCATATATCATCCTGGGTGCTGAAAACTAAATTTGGGAATAAAACAAAATCAGTCCCTACACTAATGGAAGGACAGACCAAAAAAGAGGAGAGATGATATAACAGATTGTCTTAGAAAGTCCCTTTGAGGGGTTGGGTATGAAGTGGTAGAATATTTGCAGAGTCTCTCCTTCAAAAGGTAAAAGAGAGAACCAACAGAGCAAAGAACAGAAGCTAGGAATGAGATAAACTGCATTGTTCTAAACAGAGAAAACAAATTCAACATTTGAAAGTCCAGAAGAAGGTGTACATGGCCAGAGTACAATAGTGAAAGATAAGTACAAGATTAGGTTGGGTACAAATATTGGGCCTTCGGATTACATTAAGTTGGCCAGTGAAATGCTTTTAAATTTTGAAGCTAAGGCAAGATAAAATTATTGTCGTAAGTTGTTTGAAAAGGTAATCTTTTCATTCCTAGAAAATAAAATAATTTTCCTAAATTCTAAAAGCACTTCTGGTTCATGAATAAGCTAAACATTAATACATCCTAAAGAAGCAGAAAATCTTTTCAGGGAAACAATAAGAATCTCATTTACAATAACTGCATGTTTTATTGATATCAGTTGAAAGGTCCACATTTAGTTTAAAGATGCAAAATTAGCATCCCAGAGTCAGAAAAAAAAGTCCAATAAAATATATCAGATTTATTTAATTTAGAATATTTAGGCTTTATGAAAAACTATTGTCTTTATGAAAAACTATTGTTACTTTTCTCATTGCTGAGACAAAACACACAACACCCAAAGTTAAAAGAGGGAAGGTTTATTTAGCTCAAAGACTATAGAGGTTTTAGTCCATAATTGGCTGGATCCAAGGCAGGGTGGCACATGGCAGAGAGGCATCACAGAGGAAAAAAAGTTCATGGTGGGCAGAAGGTAATAAAGCAACATGACCACAGTTCTTTCTAATCCTCATATCTTATCCAGGCCACTTAGAAGGGTAGCACTCAAACTATTAGTCCTAGTGCCTTTGATCCTAGTATTGTACCATATCAATTCCAATGTCACAGACTCTAGATTCAGCCACCTCTGAAAAAAGCCCACCTGTGATCTCATGAGGCTTTGGAAGGATATCTAAATACAAGCCATAACAATCATTTTTCTCAAATTCTGAGGCTTCTTTACTTTTGCCTTATTTATAGGTTGACAGATATATCAAGTATTTCATGTTGATCAATCTACAACAATTTTGGGGAATACTAATATCCACCATTAATTCACATTTTTAAAAGTACATCAACCCTTTTATTGGTCAGTTTTCCCAAACATCAAATTTTAATTACACTACAACTCAGAATTTAAAGTCTGGGTCTTATAGTAATTGTCAACTACAAAAAAGTCCTTGTACTACTTCCCCATTAAAAACTAAAGATTAAAAAACATAAACAGAACACTGTATTAAACTTTATAAATATATCACCTGCTTTATAGTTTAATTCATCTACAAGTAGCCTGCCTGTAAAAATAGAAACCTTTTTACTGCATTGAGATAACAAAATTTTATAAAATCTGTAAAGCAACTGTTTAGAATAGCAAAATGCATTTATCACAGGTATGAAAATATTTTTTTTGAGACAAGATCTGGCTACACAGTTCCTGTTGGCCTTGAACTGACTATGTAGCCCCAGGCTGGCCTCTAACTCACAATGATCTTCATGCCTCAGTTTCTAATTGCTGGGATTACAGGCCTGCACTACTACATCTGGCTAAAAAATTCCTTCTAAAATCTTGCCACATCACAATTTAGCAATTTGTTTAAATACAAACTGATGAAAAATAAGAGATTAATTTTCATAAATTTAGAATAAAAATCTCAATGTCTTCAGGTAGTACACTTTTAACATTATTTTTTTTCATGCATATACTTGATACTTCCAACAGAATAATCAAATATCAATTACAGTACTAGGCAAATATATAACTCAAATATAACACTATCAGATAGAAAAAAAAAGATTAGATTTTTCTAATTGGTGCTACTGGTACTATATCAGACTATAAAATAAATTAATTCACAATCAAAGTATAAAGTGAACATAAATGTGTGTATATGTATGTCAACATGTATGTGTGAGTATAGGAATAAGCAGTCTAAAATAAATATTGTCTTACCAAAGACATTGAACCTGTAGCAAACTCTCTTACAGATTTAACATAAACCTGAAAAAAATGAAAGAGTTTATTTGTATTAAAACTACATCAAGTGTGTAAAATCATACAATTAATTATATAATACTTAAATTCACTACAAAGGCATTGCTTGTTACAGATTACACATTAAGAGTGACATGTAAAGTCATCTGGACTACAATTAAAAAATTAAGAGATGTAAGTTCAAATGTAACTGTACTTTAACAAATAGAGAATAAATTTTAAGTACACTAATACTCAGTTCTCAAGACAAAATGTTAAAGAGAATAAACTTCATCAGTCCAAAGTAAGTAGAAAACCTGAGTAGATGTTCAAAAATTTTCCTGCATAGAACCCTGGACTTTCAAAAGGAAAAAGAAAATACAGTAGGTATCACTGTAAATCTCACCCATATACAACCTAATGTATTAAATTTGATATCAAACAGGTTACTCTTACCTTTTGTAGTATCTTCATGCATACTAGGAAAAAAGAATCAGACAGATGTGGACCTGCAGGTTCATGGCTTGGCCTAACACTATCTAAAAACTCTGATTAAAGGGGTAGTTTTCAAGAGTGTATAGCAGAAAAGAGATGAATAGCAAAAAAAAATAATCACTTTTACAGAGAACAAAATAGGAGAAGATTCATTTTATTTATAAAGAGGTACTATTAGTAATTTAAAATGAAATCAGGTAAACTATCAAAAGTGCCTGATGGTTTTATTACAAAGAATACAATGAGGTAGTCAGTGACTATGTAGTTCTGTAAGTTACATTAATATGTTATATGCTGATAAGAACACTTCCATCAACATTAAACTGCATATATAATGGCAGTCCCATATTATTTCACCTAGCGACATAATAGCTATCCTACTTCATGTAAGTACACTCTGTGATTATACATTTCTTAAAACATTTCCCAATCATTAACAGATTCATGACTATCATCATTAAAAAATTTATGACTGTATCTATAGAGAACCTTCCTTTTATATGCTGAGTTATTCTAAATAAAAAATCAACTTTTTTAACGTAAATTTATTCAAATGTTAGGGCTCAAAACGATACCATACAACACACCACTTTGGACTTCAAACTGAGGGCACCTAGGGAAAAACAAAAATAGCTTTCTCTAAGTTTCCCTTATAACTGAAGCCATGTCTCCAAAAGAGGAACATGACTGGCTTCAGACATTCTTACAGTAACTCCATTACCAAGGATGATTAAACTCTTATCATAAAGAAAGAAATTAAAAACCAGACAACATGCCCAGCATCTACAAGAACTCAGTATTGGGATACTATCTGACCTCCTGACTCATTCCTGCCTCTACAACTGTTGGTATCTCCCTTTTTTCTTGTGAAGAGGGTACTGTCTCAACTATCCGGCCCTTCTTTGAATGTTTTATTGTGTAGGGCTCCTGTGCATATATGCACATTAATGAATCTGTTTGCTCTCCTGTTAATCTGCAGATTGTTAATTTTTTTCAGCAGATTCAATTATTGAATCTTCGATGTGAAAGTCTGAACTGAATAAAATAATTCAGTCAGGCTAAGTACTTTACGTGCAGATTTACAGAAAAACTATTTTTTCTCATCATTAATACACTGAAAGAACACTATGATGAAAGAATTAAAGTTGCACTTACATAAAGAATTTGTCTTCAAATGCTTCCAGTGTTCACCATCTTATAAATGAGAAGCTCACAAAATAATAAATTCAGCCTCTGTGATAGTGTCCTACATAGAAAAAAAGTAAATCAATCACTAAATACCAATAATTCTGAACATCATATATCCTTACATTATTATTATTTAAAAGCTGAAATTACTTCTATGAAATGGAAAACTGGTTAATCTAAACTGGTTTAATGCTTAAAGAATATATGATTCAAACTATCACCACCTATGAAAGTCATCATTATCTACAGTCACTATGTAGCCGCAGACAGTACAAGGTCCCACTTCGTGGCCCAGAAAAATACTAAGTAAATCACTTAAAACATTTTATTTAGTGAGACAACGAAACTCAATTTTTATCCCAGTTTATGTAAATATGCTGTAAGAACACAGTATACCCCTGTGAAACTGCAGTACTGAGCTTGAGGTCTCAGCCATGCTCAGATGTTTTCCTTAAAATTTAATTAATAATTGTTCATAGAAATCCGCAATTTTGCAAAACCTGCAAATATCTTCCATGATTGTTTTTTTGGTGGGAGTCCTGCAAATATCCTCCACGACTGTTTTTTTGGTGGGAGGTTTGCAAGAAGCCCATCCAAGAGCATTACTCAGTTCCCCTTGCTGCTGACTGACCGCTGCTCTGTAACCCATCTCTTGAAGATGCATGAGCATTCCCACATTGTAACAGGCTGCTGTACCACATAAAGGTATTGCCAATATTCTCACTTTTATTCTTCTTAGATCCCTAAGATAGCGTGAAAACACACTGTACCTTTTAAGGCTTTAAATACAGTATTTTATTCAATTAAATTACATAACTTGAGGAGACATAGCATACTTACAGTTTAAACAATAAAAACAGGCATTATAGTCATTTTTCTAACTATATCCGAAATTGGCGATTTCTCATAATTAGCTGGTGCTCCACAAACATTATCCCCACAAATTTGGGGGGCCCACTGTAAACATATTGTGGAGAAAAACACATGATCTAACAGTACTAAAAATGGAATTTAAACTGGGCTTGGTGGTGGGGCCTGTAACCCCAGCTCTCTAGGAGGGTTGGGCAGGAGGACTGCAAGTTCAAACCCAATCTGCAGCGATTTGGTGAGACACTGTCCCTATATCAAATTTTAGGGGTGGGGAGAGGACTGAGGATGTAGCTCAGTGCAGAGGCCCTGGGTTCAACCACTTGCCCCAAAAAACAATGGGATTTAAATGAAACTAAATCTTAAGAGCTGAGAGGGTGCAGTGAGAAAGGCGCAACATAAAGATAAAAACCACGTGTAACTACAAATTAAAGGCATATGCACAGAAATCCAAGTCAGGAAGCATAAAAAAGAATTTTCTGTTTACTCATCAGTAACAATACAAACTTCTGGAAATATATGTTTATAAAGTAACAAGAAGCCATTCTATGTTTCCGTGCTTCTCCTACTATCCAGTTCTGCTTTTTCTTATTTTCCAAATACTGAAATACAAACATTCCAAGAGATTTACCTTTTTGCATTATACAAAATTTATTATATTATTCTTCTAATTTAACAACAAAATCTTAAGGAGCCTGGTGTCAATCCCTAGAATTATCTCTTCAGATTAACTAGGTAGGTTATGAACACTGTGAAGATGGGGTAACGTCTTTGTACTCAGAGTCTGGCACATCATAGGACCTCCATAAACAGTCTGTGGAACAAAGGAAAAATCTTAAATTGCATTTTCTACAGTCTCTTGTCTTCAAGTACTTTAGCTCTGCAAATTCTTGTATTATTTTTTCATGGGAGAATGAAAACATAACTGTGTGCTGATAATGTCAAATAACCAAAACTACAGTAAAATCAGAGAAAAATTCCGTAACTAAAGTCTTTATTTCTCTCCCATGCTTTAGGCGGCTTAAAGGGGGAATAAAATAAATATGCTTTTTGAATAAATCATTTTTACAAAAAGAAAAGTACACTCTGGCTTCAACTGACCTCTGACCAAAATATCTTCCAATTTAAATGAAAACTAAGATTTTAGTCAAGATTTAAAGTTATTTAATCAAACCGGGAGTGGTGGCGCATGCCTTTAATCCCAGCACTCGGGAGGCTGAGGTAGGCGAAGCGTTGTGAGTTCGAGGCCGGCTCGGGCTACAACGCGAGCGTAAGGCCGGCCTGAGCTACATAGTGCGACCCTGCCTCAAAAAAAACCAGGGCCGGGAGTTTGGCTCAGTGCCTTAAGCACCTGCCCTGGCAGGCAAGAGGTTGTGAGTTCAATCCCTGGTGCCGCAAAATAAATAAATAAATAAATAAAGTTATTTAATCAAATACAGCATATCGGTTCCAAATTATTTTAAGAAGCACACAAATACACAAATACCACATGCTTCATGTTATTCTGTATTGTACTTAAAAATGTTTTCAAACATATATATATGAAAACAAATACACCAAAAGTAAAATATGGAATAAAGAAGAACCTTTTTTGTTTCAATTTTTCTGTATCATCTGAAAGTTTCTCAGTTTTTTTTGTTTTTGTTTTAGAATGAAGAAAAAAATTTTAAGGACAGAATGACTAAAAGCTGGACACTTACAAGAATTCATGGAAGTTTAGAATGATAAAATCTATATTAAAATTTATATTCTTAAAAGTTACAATTCAGTAAGAAGACTGAAATTCTTTCCTTAGAATAATTCTTACAATATATAAATAAACACTCTTATGAGAAAAAAATGTTTATTATATTTACAAACTGATTGCATTTTAATATACAGATAGAAATATAAATAGCATTGAAGGTTCTCGGTAATCCCAGCTGATCTTTCCTGTTTTATTTCTAGAAACTTTCGTTTACTATTAGACAACTAAGAATCCTAGGCATTCAGTGTTTCTCCCCATAAGCTATCTGATTATTCTCAGCCACTACTAATAATAGATGTTTTCCTCATTTTCACTTATCTAAACTTCCCTATATTTCAAAGTCTAGGGTATAAATCTTTCTTCATGATAAGGTCTATCTTGAATTATCCCTCTTTCAGAAAAAAAAAAAAAAAAAAAAAAAAACCCTTCCTCTGAACTCTCCTTTACAGCATTTAATATTTAACTCCATTACTGACAAACTTTCTTAACACATTTGGTGCCCTTAAACCCCTGTAAGTTCCTCAGAACTATACATACTGTAATGTATCTGTGTGTGCATCCCATAAGCCACTGACTGAGGCTTTCTTCTATTCATAATGGTCAAAGAACATGCTGAATGAACTGACTGGTAAAAACTGAAATGAAGATCTAAAAGAAAGAGGGAAAAAATAAAAGGTCTTAGGATCTAGTTCCCATTAATTTACACATGATTATGATTTCTTATTTTTCTGAATATACACAGAAAAGAAGAAAGAGAAATATTCAATATTAGTTGTGGAAACAACAGGCTAAATTGAAAATAAGATTTAATATGTGGTAGTCTAAGTCAGTGCTGGCAAACCTTTTAGAGACTGAGTGCCCAAACTACTACCCAAAACCCACTTACTTATTGCAAAGTGCCAGCACTGCTATTAAACCTGAATACTGAGGTTTTAGTTAAGAAAAAACAAGTCATACATTAATAGTTTTCATCTTAAGTGAAAAACACAACATACATGCCATAGATTCACTACCGTTTTCAGTTCTAAGCATCTATGAAGAATATACTGAAGCCATTCAAACAAATACAGGAATTATACAGTTTGGCAATAAGAGCATACTCTGATGTACCACAGCGGGTGTTCACATCAATCTGTTTTAAAAAAAAGTATTAGGAGACTAGCCTGTGACTAAAAGTCATATGGCTCATCAGTGCAAGTCTGTAACAAAATAAAAATACATTTTTTATCTGAAATCTAAGTAACACATTCTGCTTTTGTGTCTGTAGTGCCCAATCATGGTGCCAACAAAGAATGAGGCTCTGTCAGTGAACAATTTCCTGTTGGGGCAAAAGCCTTAGTCACCACAAGTCAGTTTTAAGGAGGAAGGGGACCAGTTACAGGAAGGCGGGACAGGGGGAGCAAAGGAAGAGGAATTCTATACAGGTATTCCTAATATAAATGACTTTCAAAAATTTGCTAATTTAAAAGGTAAAAACAAGTACAAACTATTTGATTCTACCCATATGATATTCTGGAAGAGGCAAAACTCTGGAAACAATAAAAAGGTCAGTAGTTAACAGTGAATAAGGGAAGTACGGATGACTAGGCAGAATACAGAGAATTTTGAAAGTTATACACCATACATGTCAACATACATTTATCCAAACCCATGCAACACACACCACTAAGAGGAAACCTGAATGTAGACTATGGACCAAATGATATAATAATGTGTAAATGGAGGATCATCAATTGCAATGAATCTACTACTCCAGAATGGAAACCCTACAGGAGGGTCGCCAAAGTGCAGGGTAAAGAGGCATACAGAAAATCTCTTTCTTCCAATTTTGATATGAATTTAAAACTTCTCATTAAAAAGTCTTTTAAAAAATTGTGCCAGGCAACTTATTTGCATAATAAAGTTTTTAAATGTTAATACCTGATATATTAACTGATGGAATAAGCAACCCAATACATGAATAACAAAAAAATGGAAAGTACAAGACTAGACTATTAATTTTTTTCTAAAAAATACATAATACATTGAAAATTCTCTACTTGTTATACTTCATTAGAAGGAAAAGAGCAAAGGATATATAAAAAAACAGATAATCCAAAAAGAAAAAAACATTTACATGACTTCCTTACAAATGTTATCAGTACATGCTTGCAGTACGTGCATATTATAGTCATCTTGGGAGTCGGTACACGTACATACTACACCTTGCTTCTTCTTTTTAATCACCTCCCCTCCTTGTCCCTCCCTCTTTTTCATTTCCCTTTCCCCCTTTTCATTCTTGCTGATACTATAAAGCTTAGTTCACACTTACAGCACACATTGTCCACATTCATTGAGGTTATTAGGACCCCATACAAGGCACATCTTCATTCTATCTATTTTCCCATCCCCTCACCCTCACCGCTTGCCCGTGTTATCCTGGACCCCCTCCCATCTGCAACAGATTCATCTCTTGTCTCATTCTTTCCTTCCCTAATTTTTCTCTAAGGTTGTAATTTGCTTTACTCAGATGAGAGATACTATACGATATTCAAGCTTGTATGTCCGATTTATTTCACTCAACATTATCAAGTGCAACCATTTTCCTACAAATGTCTCAAATTTTGTCCTTCTTTATAGCTCAGTAGTATTACATTATGTATAGATAACACATTTTCTTTATCCAATTATCTGGGGATGGGTATACAGTCTGTTTCTAGGATTTTAACACTATGAATTTTACTATTATAAACATTGATATGCATGTATCGCCTGTAGTATGATGTTTTAAACTCTTCGCATAAGATATCTAGAAGAGAAATAGATGGGTCGTATGGAATTTTTAAGGTTGTTTTGTTGAGAAATCTCCATACTGATGGAGACTTGATGTCCATAATGGTTATACTAGCTGGCATTTCCACCAACGATGTAGAAGGATTCCTTTTTCACCACAGCCACACCAGCATTTATTATTGTTCGAGTTCTTAATGATTGCCATTCTTTCTCGAGTAAGATGAAATCTTAGCATTGTTTTAATTTGCATCCAGAGATGTTACCTGACTTTAACAAGCATGAATTTTTCTATACTGACACTGAAAATCTTACTGGTTAGATCTTAAAACTGTTGTTTTAATTAGTACACATTTGCAATACATAGAGATTACATTCAAGTGGGGAGTTGGTACATGCATGTAACACA
Organism: Dasyprocta punctata; assembly: GCA_004363535.1. NCBI lineage: Eukaryota > Metazoa > Chordata > Mammalia > Rodentia > Dasyproctidae > Dasyprocta > Dasyprocta punctata. Next base: position 139,716 of record RJWM01000488.1, on the reverse strand, counting down.
TCTTAATTCTTTTTAGTTCCCCTTGCTGTCCTTGCCCTCTCCTTCCTCTAAAACTCTGTTAGAGGAAAAAGGTTCAGGGAAAGTCCAGGATGTTTCTCTAGTGCATAAAAAAGGAATTTCAAGACTATTGTCATTTATTGCATTTTATCATTTATTGCATCAAGTACATAATCAGAAAATACATATGCTAATGTCAGCGTTGAAAATCAAAGTCCTTAAATGGCCTATATACACTATGTGATCCTACCTCCACCTCCATCTCCTCAGAAGCCATATGCTTACTTCAGTATGTTGCGTTCTCATACTTCTTTAAACATTCCTGGATGCTCATTAAAGGCCTTTGTATGCAATATTCTCTTATGATCCACTTTACAATATTCTTGTAGTCACTTCACCACTACTTTTCTCAATCTGCTACACAAAATTCTTAATTACGTATTCAATCTGAATAAAATAATTGAGATAGTGTTTAATTTCACTCTTCTCCACTGGAACACTGTTTCCCATGAAGCCATGATCCTTGACTATTTTATTCACTGTTTATGTCCAACAATTATCATAAAAAACAAAAAACATTCAACAATTATTGGAACAACTAAATAATAAAACAAATGAATACTCACATATAAATATAAATATATATGTTTACATAGCATAGCTTCATAAATCAAATAAATTCAATTTTCAGGTAAGAAAATAAGAGCAAAAAAGGGTAAATGAATGCACTAAGGTTACATATAGCTAGTTATAGAAGACAAGAATGCAGATCTCCTGGTTGCCAAGACAGGCAATTCCTATCTCTACTGCTTGTCTTCAGACATTTTTTTTTTTTTTTTTCTGAGATAAGCTCTTGCTACATAGCTCACCCTGGCCTTAAAATTACTATGTAACACAGGCTGGCCTCAAATACATAGTGATCCTCCTGTTTCAGCCTCCTGAGTGCTAGCATTACAGGCATATGCCACCTCACCTAGCAACTTTGTGATTAAAAAAATAAAATAAAATAAAACTTATACAATAATTTGGAAAAGACCTTGTATTAAAAATCTAAAACTGAGCCAGGCATGGTGGCACATGCCTGCAATCCCAGCACTCAGGGGAGGCTGAGGCATAAGGACCCTTGCAAGTTTGGGACCAGCCTGTGCTACAAAGTGAGCTCAACAGTAGCCCTCAAAAAGACCAAAAAACAAACAAACAAACAAACAAAAATCCTAAAACTGAAGCAAATACCATATATGAGGAAAGTTACTGCAGACTGGGTATGTTTATAAAATGTTTCATAGTCTAGCAAAGTAACAATCAAAACCTTGTTAGCATTATATATAGCATTTTAGGATTTGGGTTGTATCAAAATCCTAATTCTTGTAGTCTTATGCAAATGAGTAAGTGATAAAAAGGAGAAAAGCATAAGAATCAAGTTAGAAAAACATTCCTTTATGCAGAAAGTTTTATGTTTGCTTTGCAATAATCTTTAATCACGATACTGTAACCTCTAAAGTAAACACACAAACCCCTCAAATAATTAGCATTCATGAATTTTAAGCTCAAAAAGGTTTGGAATTGTAAACTCAATTTTCTCATCATTATCTTTTAAAAGGAATAAAATCTTATGGTAATTATCCTATTATTTGACAGCTAATAATTAGTTGGCATACTTCTATTTGCATGATCACCTATTTAATATTTATTTCAATAGAAGAAAACATTTTTCACATTCAGCTCAGTAACATAAATACCTAATATACTGTTTATATTTTATAGATGTATTGTACATGTTTTACAAATTCATTAGTCTTCTTACATTATTTCCCAAATAAATATTTAACAAACACAAGAATCCTAAAGAAAGGTAAAGACAAAAATATTAAAAATATAAATAGGTTTCTAATATTTAATACCATGCACTTATGCTTATATATACACAAACACACACAGACAAATGTATGCATACATAAAACAAGTAAGCTGAAAGGATGCAAAATAAAAGCAAAGCAGTGAATTGACTTCAGAGTGGGCTGGGGGATGGCAATAAGTTCAGAGGGTATGAGGACATTTTTGGCTTTTGGATTATATCCTTTCACATTGCTTGAATATTTTCAAAGTGGAACCACACAAAAACAACAAAATCTTCTACAACAATATTTGCAAGATCTTACTAAAGTTCATAATAATTTTCTCCTTGAAGTAGGAAAGAAAAACAGTTGTGGAGGTAGTTTCTCCACTTATTGCAAGTTCTTTAACAGACTTTAGCCTTAAAGTGGTTATCTCAATAGGACCAGACACCAACCAGAATGCAAGTACAACTTTCGGAGGCACAGTTTCTTGTACCCCATGGGGAAATTCAGGGAAGGGAGCAGGAAAATCATATTGGAGCTCCTGGGCTGAAATGGTAAGGTGGTTTTGCAGAACTCTAAACAGTGGCTATTTATCATTGACTAAAAATTTATTTTACTATTTTAACAACCAGTACAGACATACAATACCTGTGTATACTGGTTAACAGTTATGGACATACTCCTCAATCCTAAGATTGCTAACATTTATTTATGTAATTCATCTAGACAGATACTACAACAATTCATCAATTACCAGACATTATCATGACTTTTGTAATCTTATCACCTAAAGAATGACGAAAAACAATTTTAAAGTGCCTGGAGGGCAATGTTTCATTTTGCCTCAAAAGCATTTAGGAATTACAAATACTGTGACCTTAGAAAACCAGAAGGCTCCAAATAATGACACAAATTTCGGCACAATACACATATTGATGTGGCTTTTTGTTTGTTTGTTTGGTTGGTTTAGACTGGCAGCAACAACAACAAAAAAGACTATGATTAAGGATAATTGTGTTTTGGGGCAGTCATTCCAGTACCACTTCCTTTTTGTTCCGGTGTCAGCAACTTGACACAGTATTTTCCTGAATAATTTAGGATACAGAATTTAAACTATTTTTTCAAAAACCAAAACCAAAAACCCTTACTGGTCAAGAAATATACTGAAATACACAGAATATACTGATAGGGCATTTCCTTCCAAAAGTTGCAGAGTTTGATTCCTTAAGTAATGCATTACATAATTCCAAGTAAACACACAGTACACCAGATTAACAAAATTTATAGAAAACACATAACACCCAAGAATAGCTGTTTTTATCCAAGTATTTACTTAATGTAGAAAAGAAGTAGAAAAAATTAATATTCATAAAAATTCAAGTTTAAAATTAAGGGAACAGATGTTCTTAGAGACATTTTGTTGTCTCAAACACTGAAAACTAAGCCCCACCCACCACATATACATATCTGCATACTTAACTAATGTGCATACATTACTAAGCAATTTCAGGCCAGCTGCACCAATGTTTTAGTTTTGATCATTCAGGATAGTTCTTCAATTACTATAAAACCTTCACAGTGATTTCCCTACACCAATAAAAAACAATTCATAAAATCATCAGGGAAGAAGGAATACTGATCTTTGATTATATAAAGAAACTATTGTTATTTCAAGTGTAATAATGGAATTGTGCTTGTGTTATATTCAAAGAAATAAGACAAGATATATATACATATATATATATATAAATGTACTATTTCCTATTTAGAAATTTATGCTAATATCCAGGCAACATAATGGTATTGTAGCATGCACTGGTTTGTGTGTGTATACATACGTATAATTTTGTAGCCTATTTTACATATTGAGATTTTATAGTTTAAATTTTATAATTCTTGACATTTGACTTGAAATAATCTGTGGCAGTAAAATGAATTGAAGAAGAAACAGATGAAATAAACTCAGTAATTGTTGAAGTTAGATGTTGGATACAGAGATATTCATTAAATAATTTTCAGTACTTTGGCATATTTGAAAGTTTTCCACAATACAGACTTTAAAGACTAGTACTAAAAAAACAAGACTTGCACTAAAAAAACAAGTCATCTGCTATTTGATGCTTTGCCCACATTTCCCAAGCAGATTTATAGTTTACTGAAGCTGCTACTATAGCTCTATTATAGATACCACCATTAAGTGATTTCCCATTAAACTAGAGATAGTGGGTTCCAGAGGCCAACTACTGCATCTTATTAATTTTGGTTTCTCCGGAGTCTAGCACAGCATCCATCAAAACGTCAGTTTTTAATAAATGTTTACTGAGTCTAAACGAATGTAAATGAAGAAAGAGGCAAAGCACAGACAATCTCATTTCTCTGTGTGGTTTTGCAGAAAGCAGAGTTTTCTTCTCACATATCATTTACTTCTTAGTAACAACCCTAATCACAAGGGATTGAACCCAGGGCCTTGCAAAAGCTCTACTATGGAGCTACAGCCCCATCCCTGAACCCTATTTCTAATACTCCTGGCAACACTGTTTTACAAGAAAGGTCTGAGGTTAAACAAGCTATTTGGAGACTTACTGCTGATTCAACAATGTATTTAATAGCTATGAGTTGATAGACTTATTTGTCAGATCTCGTTGTTTGGTAAACATTTAGATTTCCAATTAACATCAAATATACTGTACAATTCTTACAGAAATAAAATTTAAATAATTTTAATACAATTGCAGAAAAATAAGATTGTACATCAAGTAGTCGTTAATCTCTGGAGATGTGCAGTCCAATATAGTGTCAACTAGAGACGTAATTACTTACATTTAAACTGTGTAAGACTTAAAAACTTGGCCACACTAGTCACATTTCAAAAGCTCAGTAGCTATACAATGTATAGTAGTGTGTACCACATTGGCAGTATAAATATGTAATATTTCTGTCACTGCAGACAGTTGCATTGGATGTTGCTACTTTTTATGGTTTGTATCTAGATATTTCACCAAGTCCTCCTGTGCTCAAACCCTCATGGAGCTTGTAGGTGAATAGATAACAGAGGGGTGTTACACATCAGGGGGTAGCTAAATATGACATTGAGAGGTGAAGCCTGGTAATGAGGGGTCACTGGGAACATGAGCTGGAAGAGTCTATCTCCCTTTCTTTTCCCTTGACCTCTATCTGTTTCCTGTGTGCAATGCCATGACCTATTTTTCCTCTTCCAGGTCCCTCTGCCTTGGAACAAGCTGACTGTGGTTGTTTGAGATGGTTCAGGCTAGCCTTGAACTTTGGCTATCTTCTTCCGTCAGCTTCAAGATTCTTAGTTTCAAGTATATATTTATATTGCACAAATACTGCATAGCATGTATGCATATCTTTTATTTGAGTAAAATATAAATAACAGGAAACTTGACATTTCCATTCTGGTACAGCTTAATTTCAAAGTATCTCTTAAAAATATTTTCAAAACCTTTTCAAGATTCCAATCAGTAACTTTGCAACCATTAAACAGGAACTCCCTAGTTTTCCTTTATTATAGGACCTCGTCATCCCTAAAGTCTTCCTCTATCAGTCTGTTTATATTAAGTGCAATAAAAAGAAAAAGACTTGCCATTTTATATCTGGCTCATGTCAAAAAGTTTTTTCAAGGTTCATTCATGTTGCAGTATGTATCAGGTTTCTTAAGGGTTAATGATATTCTATTGTTTGTATCCACATCTTGTTTATAGACTCATCTGTTGATAGACATACAGGTTGAACCCACTACTATTGGCTACTGTGAATAATGCTGTCATAAAAATTGGTATGCAAGTATATGTTTCAGCACCTGTTTTAAATCTGAGAATATACACAAGAATAAGACTGCTGGTCATATGGTGATTCTTTGTTTGGCTTTTGGAGGAAAGACCATTTTGTTTTCCACTGTGACTGTACCATATCACATTTCCATGCTCAAAGTATGAAGGTTCCAATTTCTTCACTTCTTCAGCTTTTGTGGGTATTTTGAATAGTCATCCTAGTGGTTATGAAATGGTATTCCACTGTTGTTTTGATTAGTGTGTCTTTAACAATTAACAACACTAAAGCATCTTTTTTATGTGGTTACTGGCCATTTGTATATCTTCTATGGAGAAATGCTACACAAATTATTTGCCAACTATTTAATTCAGAAATAAAAAGAGAATAAACAAGAATGTAGGATACATGATCAACATACAAAAATAAACCATACTTCTATATTCTGGAAATAACTGGGAATTAGAAACTAAAAATTAAATTGGATCAAAAGGCATGAAAAACTCTGACATAAAGCAACAAAATATATGCAAGATCCATAAACTATAAACTTTAAACATTATTAAGAAAAATTAAAGACAAAACAATGGGGCATTAGGCAGAGCTAACAGATCAGAAACATGATTAATGTCAAATCTCCTGTAGATGATCTATAGATTTAATGCAATAGCAGTCAAAATCTCATTTGGATGTTGCTGGTATACAAAAAAAATTTTATATTCGTTTACTGACTATATCGTCAGTAGCCTCACTACATTTGCTTATTGAATCTTATATTTTTCCACAGATGACTTGAGATTATTTCACATGTACAGTAATGTCATGTCAGTAATAACTGTGCTAGTAATGCCTTTCATTCTGCATATTTTTTAATTCTTCTGTCTTTACTTAATATATGATAAAAATATGTTCTGCATATTTTTTGATTCTTCTGTCTTTATATAATGTATGATAATGTGTGTCAATGCTGAGCATAAGTGGTAAAAACAAGCATCCTCACTATATTGATAGTCTCGGTGCAAGTTAAACATTTTACCATTAAACATGACATCTGCCTTAGCATTTCTGAAGAAATACGTATATATACATATATGAAATAAAATTAATTATATAAAGGAAAATATAAAGTGCTAATGGCAATGTGAAATAACTAAAATTCTCACACACTACTCATGGATATGTGAACTGGTACAAATACTTTGGAAAAATGTCAATATCTTACTAAAAATGAACAGGGATGTACACCATATAACACAATAATTCCACTACTTGGTATATATATATATGCTTAAAGAAAATGTATATATTTACCCAGAATATGTACAGGTATATTTAGTATAGCAAAAACACAAAACTGACTTCCATCAACAGCAGAAAAAACAAACCAGCATACTCACACAATAGGATACTAGATAGCAATGAAACAGAATAAACTAAAACATTACTACTGGCCAAATCTCATTCACATGTTAGGTGAAAACAGCCACTGTAGTAGAGACCAGACTATAAAATAGAATATGTATAAATTTTAAAAACAGGTAACTAACTTATGGCATTGTAAAGAGATGAGTCATGCTCAGAAATACAGTGACTAGAAGTGGGTAGGAGGATTCAGGTCATAGTTTTTTTCTGTATTTAGAAGCCAATTACAAATGTGTTTCTTCTGTAAAATTCATTATGTGTGATTTGTTGAATAGTCTATATGTACGCTATGTATATCTGCTAAAAAAAAAACTGCCCCAAGGAAATGAACCTTGATGGAAGGAAATTATGGATGCTTATATGCTATATTCATTCATGTTTTTTTTTCCTCAAGGAATCAATGGCTTCTCTAATAAGATTTCACATATAAACTTTGAAATTGTGCCTTTCACTTACTAAATCCATGGAACTGCCCAATCCTTACAGTTCATTTAAGAGTCACAAAGTTTTTGCTATATGCAAGATTAACCATTGGGGGGTAAAAAAAATCTTGTGCTGATGTAATTAAATTTTGTTAATATCTGTTATTTGACAGATGTAGTTTTATTAGATTTCCTCAGAAAATTAATTATTTTGGAATATTTATGCTCTACCAATTTAACTTGCTTTTTCTTAAGATCATATGTGCACCTACTATTAATTTGTAATTATTTATTACATCTTTTTCAAATCCCCTAAAATATAAAATCTATGAAAACGGAAGTTAGGTTTTGGTCACTGCTATAATCATAGTACCTGTTACGTTTTATACATTGTGTCAACTTGAGAAGTCTAGCAGCTTAATTAAGTAACTCAGCAGCTCTACATCCTGGGGTGTAGAGCACAGTTACCTGGTCATTGTTACAATTTGAGAAGGTCAGAAGTTTAGCTGAGAGACTCAGGAGGGAGCCAGGGGTCTTACTTTGTAAACATCCTCATCCTGTGTAAAGGAAGGCAAGGATGTTTGTGAAGCTACACCCACCCTGGGAGGGGGGTGTCCTGTGTACTATATAAAGGAGGAGAAGAGTCTTGCTCTTGCCCCTCTTTTACTCTGGCTCTTTTGCTTGGCTGCTGCCTTGAAGTGTTGTTTCTGTGCCATGCCACCCTGCCTTGGAGCCAGCTGATTGTGGGCTGAAACCTCCAAAAACTGTAAGCTAAATAAATCTTTCCTTCCCTAATTTTGGGTGTCAGGTTTTTTGTCTCAGCAATGAGGGAAAAGTAACCAAGATAGTACCCAAAATGATGTCTGGTATGTAGCTAGTTTTTAACAGTTGTATAATATTATAGTTCCCAGTCTGTTTCCCAGTCCCTACTTTTGATTGTTCTTTATTTACAGGTTTTAAAGGAGATCTGTCTTGTAATAGAAACTCAAGTGTTCTAAGCTACTCATTCTAGTTATCTGGAAATAAAGGCAATCGTCCTTGTGTAAAAATATTTACGTAAGAAACAATGTGTTGAAAACAAACTTTTAAGAAGGTAAGTTACTAAGATGTTTAGGTCATCTTACTGAAACTAGAAATAGGGAGACTAGTTAGCTACTGTAATAATCTAAATATGAGAGTAAGAGAATCGTAAGTAAAATTGACAAAGCAGGAAAGAGCAGGAGAGGGATACCAGGAATAAACAGATAAATGAATGAATCAGTGAATAAATAAGCAAACAAAGCCAGCCAGCAGACATTATAAAGGAAGGGCTCTCATGCATGATAACCTTACAGTTACTAACAGAAGGCTGCCAAAACCATAATCTTGCACAAAGTCCACTGCAAATTTACACACAAAAATACTTCTGTGAGAACATCTGTCCAGAAACTTCCTGTTCAACCTCAGAGGGCTAGTGCATCCTTGTTAGTAATTTCTACGGTCAGGGATTAATGTCACAAAACATATTATATCCTCTTCCTCATTTATGCCTTTAAAAATTTCCCCTTGCCTCAACCTCCTTGAATACACCCAGTTTACTATAGCATTCTTTTCCCCACTATATATATATTTCTTGCTATAATCACAACCTGACTGTAAGGATCTGAAATAAACTTTGTGTGATTTACTCAACAGTTGAACTTCAAGACATTCACTGACTTTCTTAGCATAGCATTTCTGCTTCAGTGAAGTCCAAAGCAAATTCAATCAGGAAAGCTGACAGTCTGATACTGAGTGACCCCTGTTTTACCCAAAATGCAGTCACTAATTCGCTTTTAGCTTCTTTGACTTGGTTTCACTATTTGTTCTCTTAATAAGTTAATCACCACTGCTGAGGTTGGGGGAAGGAAGTGACAGTTATTTGTAACTGTATCACAATTATCAATACATACCATTCTTTTTAAAAACAACTGAACTTTAATCCTTTTCTATTTATTTTTCTAAGTATCTATGAAAGCCTATCTTAAAATCTGTGAAAAATTACATACTTTACCACTGTTCTTTAAAATGCAAAAACAATTGGGAATGAGAGAGCTGAAAAGTTGTGGTTTTGATTTTCAAGCCCTTTGACAGGTGCAGTATGGCCTAAGCAAACCATTCACCAAAAGCTTCCTGCTCCACGGGTCTGTCTGTCGCCTCGCCCTTCTAAATAATCGAAGAAACCATAATTAAACAGATGCTAACTTATACACTACAGGTTTAGTCTTCTCCAACTTTTCGCACGGGACATTGCCCTGCGTGGATTAACACACGAAGGCGTGGCTTGGATTTACTGTCACCTATTTCCTATAAAACGCCTGATAGGATGGCGAACACCTCACTTTCATGACAAAGAAACCTATATAGGGCTTTTGAACGACAACTACACTGAATGTTGATCTAAACTAAATCAAGCCCCTTATTAAGCGCACCCCCGAACCACCTTCTACCCACGCCCTGAATTCCAAACCCAATTAAACACTCACCCGAACCCGGAAGAGTAGAACAAGTTCAGACAGGCGCGCGCGTGACGTCACACACACGCCAGCGGTTGGGCTGCGCGCATGCGTGCATGCTCTTTAGTAGCTGCTGCTCGCGGAGGACAAATCGCGCGTTAGTTCCCAGGTCTAAGAAGCCCGGGTGTTTTAGCGCAGAGCTAAGAAGAGCTACGTAGAAGAGAATCATGTGGCTGCCGCACTGCTCTGTTGGGGTCACGACCACGCACCCCTGGCCCCGCCCCTTGTCAATTTCCCGCTTTGTCCTCAAGGAGTTTAAAAGCAGCATTGTCAAAACCCGGGCGGGATGCGAGATTCTGTATGGTTGATTTGAAGATCTTCGGGGCTGGGCTCTTTTAACTGAACCGATTCTTGCCCTGGGAACCAAGTACCCGAATGCAGTCTTTTGAAAGAGAGATTTACAAGAATAATAATGTTTGATACTTTCATAGTTTGACCAATAGCACAGTTCCACAAATGAGTTAAGCTGTTTCCAGACAAGTTTACTTTATAAACTTAATTTACAAAGATATGATTTTGATATAATCAATAAACTTTATTGTTAAATGTGAATCTTACGCTAATTTTTTTTTCTTTTTTTTTTGTACCGGGGATTGAACTCACAACTTTGCACTTGCCACGCAGGTGCTTCTGCTGCTGAGCTAAACCCCCAGCCCTATCTTTCGCGAATTTCTAATGTGTCTTCAATCATCTGATGTAAGGGAAGCCACCTCAGTGTGAAACCATAATGTGATAAAGAAATTCACGAACATTCAGGGATGATAGTATCTGCTTTAAGTACACATTTCTAGGAAGAAATAGCTATTTGTAAGATACTTATTTTTCCAACAGGAAGCATTCAATGTTAGCCCACCTTCCCTTGCTCCTCCCCACTTCTGCATTCTTCTGCCCTCAATAAGCCTTGGGTGACAACTGATTTCGAGCTCAGGAGCTAGCTGTCCATTTCAGCACAACTATGATATGAAGGCTTGGCCCTTATTCTTGCTCCTCCTGTGGCCTCATCCAGTCAGAGTGAAGTACTGAAATATGCAATACCATTTCAATAGTGAAATACTATTCTTCCTCTCTAAGTGATACCCTTCTCATAGACTTTGGAACCTGACCTCTTTAATCTCACCTCCATTAACAATGGTATCTTCTCCCAACAAGTTTTAAATTTTTCTTTGTCCAATCTTCTCTACAGCATCCTAATACATTCTTCTAAGTAGCCCAAACTTATTAAGAGTAGAATGGTTTACTGTTATATCCATGAATCTCATGCAATGTCTGAGGTTGTAGGTGCCAAACATTTGAATGAAAAATATTCAGAAAAAATGTTTCTCTCTTTTGTCACATATAACTTTCATCCTTCCAGTTCACCCCAGTCTCACCCCTTTTCACTGAAACTAGACAAAATACTGAGGAACTTTTTGTGACTAAGCCAAAAGTTTTAGTCTACCTTCTGGAAAGCAGTTTCGTTTTACTTCTACATGGTCCTAGTTTCCTCCTTTTTCCGTATCAATTTAATGTTTAAAGATTTTTGTTTTCTTTCTCTAACCCATAAATATCTATATTCTGTAGGATGGCATGGAAATACATAAAGAAAGTGTACACAACTGCTGTTTTTTCTTTTGATTGCAACACGGATTCTGAGTTTCTCAAGGATGCAAACACTTACACATACACGTAATTCCCAGTCCCTCACATTAGCAGTCCTACAAATGAAGAATATTAAACAGGAATATACAGCGCAATTTCAGAAAATGGGGGCAGAGGATAAAATAAATCAACTGGAAAAGGCACCGAAGACTAACACAAAATCTATTGTTTTTCTATACCTGATGAAGTAGCATAGAACAGCTATTCCAAGGCTAACAATGTAATGATTATTACAAGTTATGACTTGTAGAGTCAAAATGAAACTATATGAAATCTACAGTTTAAAGATATTCCATTTTATAAAAAGTTAAAACAGAACTTCTTACTAATATCTAATGACCAATGAAGGTGCAGTAGGTATTATTACTAGGTGACACATAGGTGTAAGTAAGAAATCAGTGTAGTTCTAAGTAATAAAGACAGAAGAATTTAATGTGCAAATTTCTGTCGCTTCTCACTCAACATTTTCAAATTGTTCTTTACTACCTTTTTAATGTCTGTTAAATTAAATTGCTTAGCAGTCCAAGACTTCTAATTCATTTATTTGCATTAACTATGAGGTACCATTATCCTATTTTTATTTCATGTTGTATGTCTCAAAGACTGTTGTCATTACTTTGCATCCTTACATACAGCCCAACAATATCATTGTTTACCTCTGAGATTTTCTAGCAATAATAGATAGGCTTCATTAGTTGGAGTTCATTTCCTTATATTTAATAGCATTTCAATTTCATTGAACATCTAGATTGATTTATAAAATCATATTTCACTAAAGCATCATGTTTTTACAGTTGAACCAGGATATAGTTCATACATAAATTTGTATTAAATTTATATTTAAATTATAAATTTAAGTGGTAATGCATGCAATCACTCAATGGATATGAGATAGATAAAGATATTTTTAAAATATAGTATTATAAACCACAAATTGAGAAAAAAGTCAGATTGTATTTTAGTGATATTTTCAAATTAACAAGCATTTTCAAGTTACCTTCAATTCCACTATTTTTAAAATTCTTTCATAAGAAAAACATAGCATTCCTATTTCAGTTGGAAATTAATTATTTTATAATGCAATTTATTTTATAGTATAATTTTACAGTATAATTATGTATAGTATAATTTCTTTATTATTTAGTATAGTATTATTTATAATACATTTATAAAATAGTTATTTTGTAGCGTAACTTATTTATTTATGTAAATAAATTATGAATATTTTCTTTGGCATGTTCAAAGACTAAGAAATGTATGAGTTTCCCATAAAATGTAAACTAAATATTTTTATCTGTGTTTAATATTTTTTAAAGTGTAAAAAACTCAAAATGCATTATGTAAACTTAACACATTCAACAGATATTCAGAGAATATTGATCACACACTTCATATTGAGCAGAACCCTGAAGCAATAAATCGAGCATAACCAGGCTTGGCCCTTGTCTATTTGGAACTTACAATAGACTCATGATCTTTTTTTTTCAAATTCAGAGACATCAACACAAAATTTATATTGTAATTTTATGTACAAACAATAGTTTGTATTAACAGACAACTATATAATGGAAGAAACTGATTTTTTTACTGAAGAATCAAGAATTAATCATAAGTGATAATATAGCAAAATATTACAGCCAAATTTATACTCTAAATTTCAGTCCTATAGTTTCAAGCATAAAAGTATCAATTAATGCATATTTAGTGTTTTTCCTGTTAATATTCTCTAAATTCTGTGCTCATGTTAAACTCATCACCTCTTTTTCGATCTCTAAACTATTGACTGGCACGGATGTAACTATTATATTAACAATAATTTTTTTGTGGTAATGCTCAGATATTAAATATGAGGGCATAGAATGAGATGCTGGTTAAACTAGCACACATTAAACCAACAGTCTGATATAAATACATAAATGAATTAAATTCCATCCAAAAGTTTTAAATTATTAACTCTATTTACAAAATAGTGTATTATATTAATAGCACTGCTTATAAGGAAAAAAATTACAAGCACTCTGAAAAAAAAGAAAAGAAAAGAAGCACTCTTGTTGAAAGGGGCTAAAATTTCAACAAAGTGAGTCTATTTCATGATTCACAGTCTAACATAGTTGAACCATGTGAGTTTGATGTAAGAGTTCACCACAGGGAATTTGGATGCTCCTGTGTTTGGTCTAGGGCACCATCTCCCCTAAATGTTTGGCTTTCAGGTGGTATTTGTTCAGAATTTAAACAGTCTTCTATTTTCTCTTTCTGTTTTCTTTCTCAGTGTTTTTTCTGTGATTTGATTTGGATTAGAAGTAAGTTACAAATATTGTCTCTGTATTACTGAGAAATGTCTGCCTGTGCTGTGTCACTTTCCTCAATTTTTCCAGAATTTGTAAAATTTAAGACTGTGTAAATCACTATAATCACCTATCCTTCTGAAAATTTAGTTAGGGCTTTCTTTTTTACCTTCTAATCTAAAGCATATAATCTAATTTTTCTAGATATCTGTGCACGTCTTTCAAAGCACAGACAAAACATTCAAATCCTAGCTCTGAATTTAATGATCTGCCACTGAAAACCAGACTGAGTGCAATGAGGACTCAGACTTTGGCTGTTTCTCTGAGAATTGCTGAAAGGCCGAGGTTTATCTCAGTCCTGTAACAAGAAAGGGTATTTTTTTCTTCCATTTTCTTTTCTCTTAACTCAGATAATTCTTATCATAATTTACATGTCTGTCTTTTAGAGAGAAAAAAACCATTTATCTGAAGTTCAATTATAGCTTCAATTTCACTTGAATTGTTTTCTCTTTTAATTAGTTCAAAGAAAATTAGGCTAATACTGTTATTTCAAAATATTCTTTATATAATGATTCCTTTCTTTTCATGTTGTTTCTGTCCATCTATTCAGGTACATTCATTCTAATTTTCTTTATTCATATAGAGATGTCTAAAATGATATTAATAAAATATTTAAATTGGTTATTGATGAGTATGGGACTAATGACTAGTTGTTCTCTTTTTCAAAATTAAAAATTACTATTTTCATCATTTAACCACATAACTAAAAATAAGTAAGCCAAAGTAATTGGTTTTTCAGACTTTATATTGTATTTTTAAGTATTATTTTCAGCTATGGTTACCTGATAACCATGTACACATCAATTTGTATGTTTACACAGTTGATAAGTCAACTTTTTAAGAGTTGCCCTCTTCACACACAAAAGTTTAACTTTACAACTGTTCTAATATAACATTCAAGATCATGTTCTACTTTGACTACAGAGTGAGCCAGAAAATCCCTTTGTCACTTAACTCACAAGTCAGCCAATCTATTACCTGTACTGAGCCAGTGAGATTTTTCTTTTAGGAAGATGGTATAGGAATTTATACACAAACCAGTGGTCTTGAATTGCAAGATCTGTCAGGAGGCTAAGACAGTCATTTTCCGCAAGTGCATGAAAAAGCAGAGAAAACCCAACTGCAAATAAAGATGAAGTATAAATCAGATGTACACAAAGCAAAAAGTCAAACACCGTGAAACACCAGAGAAAAGGCAGAATGGTTTTCTCAGTTCTTACTATTTTTGATAATAATTTTTCATGAAGAGTCAAAGGTCTTACTCTTGGATTCTATGTCATGATTTCGAATTGCATTAGAATTCCAGGTAGTCTCTATTTTTTTTGCATTTGTTAACAATATGGCCTGACAAATATCACTTAGAAATTCTATAGAATGTTCCCTTAAAATACATAAGGAACCACTGGCTATCACCTCCACCACTATCCTGAAGATGCAAGTCATCATACTCTCTGGAAAGGAACTTTGCAATAACATCCTAGAGGATCGCCTTGAGTCTTCATCCCCTACTTCCTACCTACAAACAACTGATGTTCTATTCTCAATAAAGACAGTGAGTTGTATCACTTGTTCCTCTGCTCAAAGCATTACAAAGATTCTGCAGCACATTAAAAATAAAAATTGAAGTCCTTTAAATACCCTAAAAAGCAACATACGATAGGATTCCTATGCTGTCCTTCTGAATTTAGCACTTCATGCTCTTTTCTGATAAATAAGCTTCCTTGATATTTATGTGAAAATTAGAGTATTTAGAATTCCCTTTCTTAATTTCTTCAGATCTGTCAAGTATTTCCTCAAATACACCCTATTCAAAAGAAGTCAAATTGATCAATATTAAATAAATATTGTACACGTGCACACACACACACACACATGCGCCTCTCTACTTTTTCTAGGACACTAATGATTTTCCAACTTATGATAAGATGTAGTTATTTAATTATGTTTTACACTAGAATGTAAGCTCCCCAGGAACTCAGACCTCAGACTGTTTTGTTCACATATCGCTGAACAAAGAAATAAGAACTATACCTAGTGATACACTAATAAATTTTCTTTCCAGTGATGCACAGGCCTATAGATACCACTTTTCACTATCTCCAAATTACCAATGCTTGAAAATCATCAGTAGAATTTATAGGAAGAAAACCGCTGAAGATAGCAGCAAAGTTATATATGACTATAAAAAATAGACAAATTGCTTATCTATGCCACAGAAGCAGAGAAGCTATCTTATAAACACAAACATGTGTGTGTGTGTGTGTGTGTGTGTGTGTGTGTGTGTGTGTGTATGTGTATAATTTAACCCATGAGTAACATGGGGAATTCGCTGGCCTACCAGTAGTTAAAAGACTATAAAATGGGAAAGGAGAAAGACTTTCAAGTGTAATAACTATGGTTATATGTTTGTCAAAATTTAAATATTGAAAGTTCACCTAGGTTAAAATAGATAAGGGACTTCTCATTAGAATTAGTAATTAGAATATCTTATTTATTTTGGGACTGGAACTTGTCATGTTGCCCCTGCAGACCCCAATCTCCTGACCTCAAGAAATCCTCCTGCCTCAGTCCTTTCTGTATCTACAATTAATCACATGTGTGATTACATGCTAATCATGATACTCAGCTTAAATTAGAATATTTCCAATTGAAATACTTAAGTAAGATGTGTATTTTCAATATTCTTTGGAACTAAAGATTACTCGTTTGCACGTTTTCTATCAACTACATAGAACTGTTTTTCATCAGTTAAGGTCACTCTCTTCAGCTTCCACCTCCTTTCCTCTGGTGGGCATGTACTTGGAGTGGATGAGAATAAATTCAGTAAAATAGGGCCGTGTATAGGATATGCTATGTACCCCCAAGTCCTCATACTTTTGATGGGGCTGAGTCTGATGCTTGTGATCAGTTTGTTGTCTAGCACCAGGATTAATGACGTGACTGCTACACCCGCCCAGGGGTGGAGCTGAGATACAGTATAAGGGAAGGCGGGTCTTCCTCTTGCTTGTTTCCCAGCTTCCGCCCTCTCTCTCGCCAGCGTGGATTGCAGCTTGCAATTTGCAGCCGTCATGCCATGAACTGTAGCCCCGTCATCCCATGCTGCCTTGGAGCCCACTTTATGGACTGAAACTCCCGAGAAACTGTAAGAATAAACCTTTCCTTCCCTAACTTCGGGCGTCAGGTATTTTGTCTCGGCAACAAGCAAAAAGTAACCAAGACAGGCCGGGAGTTTGGCTCAGTGACTTAAGTTCCTGTCTGACAGGTGCGAGGTTGTGAGTTCAATCCCTGGTGCCGAAATAAATAAATAAATAAATAAATAAATAAATTCAGTAAAAAGTTCTGCTTAAAGGAATATTAAGAGAATAAGTCATGCTCAAAGGGAAAAGCGGGTAAAATAAAAATAAGTTTGAGTTAATATAGCACAACAGGGGTTCTAAATGTGTGGAGCAAGTCCAGAAATTTGCATCATGGAGGAGAGGAATGAGTCTTTCTTTGTTTTGGACCATGGCTTGTGCCATTGAGGTGTCTCAGTACATGAAAGACACAGAGTTGGAGGAGTTGTCTCAAAAAAGATAACTTTTGATTAAATTATACCAAGGATATATGTTGATAGGTAAAACAAAATTACGTTCAGGAAGACTCTATTGAGTGATAACTCTTTTGAGTGTTCCTACATAAAAAGTTCCTTTGGGAAACTTCCTTGTAGTAAAAACCAAGACCCCCAACCCCCTTGGGTATATGTGGGAGTACTGTTGGGCTTATCTGTAGAAATAGAAAATAAAGAGGAAAAACGTAGACCCAAACAAAATCCAGGGGGTTTGTATGATTCCCAGAAGGGATGCCACTTTTTGATGCACCCCCATTCAAATGCTTAAAATTTTTTTTTAAGTTATTGAGGCCACAAAACTTTTGAGAATAAGTGAAGTTTTGAGGAAGCTTGGTTTGTGTTCAGACTGATACATGAATAATTGAATCAGCATACACAGAAGCAAGTACATGAAGACAACTTAGAAAAAAATAGATTCACTAAAAACAGACACAGAGGGCAAGTTGTTCAGACAGGATCTTCTAAGTTCTTAACCCTGTGGAAGCAGGATTTTATGTCTTGCATTCCAGATCCTTTTCACATCCATGTCTCACACTTTATATCATGAATAGACGGCCCGTGGTAAATCTTGCATATATGCACTTTCATTTCCGTGTAACCTATCCTAGAATAATAAAAATGTTGTTTGTTTTAAAAAATGATGGTTGAGCTGTAAAAGTCAGAGCACACAGTAGCAGACAACAGTTTATTACTCCAAATTTTTCCTCTTTCTTTCTCCTTGCTTTGAGTGATCAAAAATTGTGCAATTTTAGAATCTTTATAATGAATGTTTTTGGAAAATGGATAGCTAATTAAGAGTTTTCATGTTTTCAAAGTTTATAATGGTTATTTGGAGTAATTTGGAACTGTTTGCTTCAGGTTCAAAATATATTTCAAAGCAGGATGACATTCTATTAGTTTAAGTTGAGTCTACATCTATTCATTTAGTTCATGTATTTTTATAAGAAATGAGATAGAAAATATATAGAGACGCTTTGATGAAAATTGAAGGTAGTTGATACAGTTTTTCACTTTTTTGCAAAAGCAATGAGGCTTTATATAGCTAATCATGAGTCCTTCCTCTCTACTACTGCGCATTATTGGCATGATAGGTTATGGCTATTGTATTAGGTAAAGAAATAGTATCATTTGGGTTCTTTTATTTAATCCTCAATAGTGAAAATTAATTCAAGATATATTTTCCATGATGCAATACAATAGAAATGATTGACATATAATCACTATTGAAACACTTCAGTGTAATTAGGGTATAGTCTACCTCGAACTCAGGATCAAAGTTTGGCTCAACCAAAGGTATAGAGTAGATGGAGTAAAGCAAATACTTGCCCATTCCTATTTGCTTTCACATTAACTTAGCGTTAACATGTCCAAAATCTAGAGGAATGTCTGTAGTCTTACAAGTCTATAAAACTAAAAAAAGCCAGTAAAAAGAAAATATATTTCTTTTGTCTTTTCATTTATATTTGACCATCAAGGCTATTCTACCTACTCTAAGTAATCTGTTAATTCTATTCATATTAGACCACTAAATACTAATAAAAGTAATATTGAGAATCCCTTTTCCTTAATTTCCTTAAATTAGAAATGTTAGTGCTCTTTCCATTTCTTCCTGATATTCTTTATACCAAACCATTTGTCCTTTAGCAGAAAAACATATTTTATATATTCATATAATCAGACTACAGATTTAGGAATAGTCATTTAACCAAATACAGCCAGATATGCAAAGAAATACTTGCTGGCACTTCTAGATTAATCAATGTCTTGAGATATCATTCAAAATTAATCTGCTTTCTTCCTGATACCAAATGAAGAAACTTGTGTACTTGTAACTACTGGAAGCATACCACAACCCAAAGGAAACCAAGTTTAAGATGAAGCCACTTTCATGATTGACTGAGTGGAACATCAGGTCAAAAATAATATAAAATAAAAATTGGTAACCTTGATAGTAGTGGTATACTCTTA
This sequence comes from Dasyprocta punctata, assembly GCA_004363535.1. Lineage (NCBI taxonomy): Eukaryota > Metazoa > Chordata > Mammalia > Rodentia > Dasyproctidae > Dasyprocta > Dasyprocta punctata. The sequence goes on along the minus strand of RJWM01000488.1, from coordinate 120,156 downwards.
ACTGACCTTGTAACCTCACGTGTCTCTGAATTTCTAGTTATATGAGCTGCCATATAACCTGTGGCTTTTTATGTTTTAAGTCATTCTTGGTTTTTTTTTTCTCTATTGCTCTTAGTAAAAAGCCTTCTTTCCATCAAACAGGGATTTCATAGACATAAAATATCTAAGGTCACCAATGGTCTTAGAAGTAACACAATCTGATAGATGATGGGAGAATAAAATATAAAATATATAGTTGATAAGAGTTCTCTATTTCTTTGTAATCCAACATTCAGTAACATTTTTATACACCTTTGGTGAATCATTCCTTCCCCATTCTCTATCAGTTATATGCTTATGGTTTCTTAATTTTGTACCTTCAATTCCAGATTTATATTTCCAATAAATTCCAGACTTGCATTTTCAACTACATAGTAGATATTTCCATTTGGAGGTTCTTCACTCTCAAAATATAACAACTACAAAACAAAACTCCTCAGTCTATGAAATCTAAAATCTCTCTCTCTCTCTCTCTCTCTCTCTCTCTCTCTCTCTCTCTCTCTCTCTTCTTTCTGTGGTATCAGGGATTAAACCAGGGTCTTCACATTCAGATACATTCCCAGGTGCTTTTGTATTTTTTATTTTGTGACAGATCTTGGTAAATCAGTAATCTGTCCCATCTAGACATGATCTTTCAGTCCTCCTGCCTCTGCCTCACAGAGTGCTGGAATTACAAGTGTGTACCACCATACTCAGCTATAAATTACTCCTTTTTAATGGATTCCATCTCAGTCAATGGCACCACCTTCATGCAGTTACTTAGGCTGCTATGGACTGAATCTTTATCATCTCACCTCACTTTGGTTCCTGTCACCAAATTCATATGGTGAAGCCCTAGTGTTGAGACCTGTACAGAGGACTGCCTAGAGCAATGATATGACTTTCAGAGCAGTGATGCAGCCAGCCTCAGGCCACCCACAGATCCATGTTACTTCAGATATTTGCCTGCATTCCCCAGTGGCCAAGATGGTGTGGAAGCGCAGTGATGTGCTCCACACATGGCAGCCTCTCCACACAAACAGCAGGGCCAGGAAGAGTGGTGAGAAAGTACATGGGCAAGGAAAGGACAAATGAAGGATCTTTCTAGGAGCCTTTATTCTGAATTTTGAAATCTAGTTTATAATGATCTATTTTCAGAGCAGAAAATTAGGAAGTAAAGCACTACTTCTTAGGAATTGCTCAATTAAAAAAACAAATAGAAGTCTACACAGCGAGTGCCTCTAGGCAATACAAACCTGACCCAAACTGTTTGTTTTATGAGATAATCTGCACTGAATTATTAATCTGAACCCAGTTTCTCAGAAGCCCTTTGGTAAATATCGCTATTTATTACCATAAATGAGCACTACTTTAAATCCCAGGAAGCCTGTGATAAACTTAAAATATTAATATAAAAATGAAATATTAAAATTATAGCACTCATCTCAGACATTTTATATGGAACATTTTCTATAGAATTATACAAGCTTTACAGTTTTCCAGCTTTTCCTAGAAAAAAATGAATAAAATACTACAGCTAGAGTAATTTTTGTAGGTTGATAGTTGAAACTTATTTTACTTATAATTGCCTAATTTGATTATATTCTGATAATTTCATTCTAATATAAGACTTTACACATTATCTTTGACAAATTCCATCAATTGTTAATTAAAAGCAAACATAAATACATAGAATGTTAGTAGAGTAATTTAATTTAGAGTCAAATATCATCTGCATTTCATAGATTCACTTCTGCTCTGCCTGCACCCTAGTATTTGCATTCTCTGTGATGACCACCATAGATAAAAACATAAGCACCACTAAATTTTGAAAAATTTCCAAATGGCACAATTCATCAGTTAAAAATATTTTAATTAGGACCATTAGATAATAAATATATAATGATATTGGGATATTTTTACCTTGGATTATTGCATTTCAGCATCAGTAATATCAGACTATCTTTTCTATCATTATGGTCTTAAAAATCTGCTTCATTTATGAAACACATAGAGAAACATTCCGCACTTGAAAAGAAATCACTTCTCTCAAAACAAAGAAACAAAAAACATTAGAAGAAGAGATAAATCCACATAAATATGACATTGCTTTCTTAGAAATGTTTAACACAGGTCAGAGAAAAACAAATTCTATTCTGAAATCACAGAAAATTTTGAATAAAGATATTGAGTGAAAATGTCTGACTGAAAACATATGACCCACCTCCAACCCAAGTTACCGTTCAAATGGCCATAAACACTTTATGCAATAAGTCTAAAGTGGTGCTGGAAAACTAGAATTTTTTTTCTAATCAAGCAACCATTTAATTTGAGAAATTCACTGACACAGAAACAGGGAAAGGTTCAGATGAACCACAACCCAAAAGACATAAAGAGGATTGTATGGCATACTACCAAAGGATGCTTTAGTCCAGAGCCAACACACACACAGTTGGGGAGACCCCCCAGAAGAAGGATTATTTGGGTGAGTGCTTTTGGACTAGCCAGACAGAGTCCTTTTCCTTCCCTGGGCATCAGCTGTGTTTTTCCTCAGAGGAAACTAGCCAGGGTGAGTGGTTGGATCGCTGAAGCCAGACACAATCAGACAAAAATTTCTGGCGTGAGTTACCAGCATTTTGCTCTCATATTCAGGTCTAATTCCAGAACAAGCATCCATAGCCATGAAAGCATGAATCATCAAACAAAGCATGAGGTGCTGCAAAAACATGAACAGAATTTTGAGGGAAAAACACATTCTTTACCTAAGTCACCAGTTTGTCAAGAAACTAATTCCAAAATTTTAGAAGGCCACAAAACACTTCAAGAGGAACATAATGAACAACTTCAGAGTAAGTAAACATCTTACAAAAAGAGTGAAAAGAATTAAGGGGCCTATTACAGAGGTAGATTGTTTGAAAAGTATCATATAGTGGCCTATAAAAGTTTATAACAAATCTAAATGCTTAATAAAATGGAAAATTTTTAGAGAAATGTTATTTGTTGACTCTAAAGTGATAGAAAATATGAACTGAGAGAAAATATAAGTAACCATAGATAAAACGCAGATCAGTAAAAGACCTGTCTTTAAAATAAATGTGGTATTTATATGTCATGTATTACTATTTTGCCATAAAAAAGGATAAGCTTGAGTCAGCTGTAGTAAACAAATGCACCGCAAGACCAAACTTTCAAGACACATATAAACAAACAAGACACACAAGTTCAAATATCGCATTGTTTCTCTCATAGGAGAAACTCTGAGGGAAACAAGGTGCTAAGCAGAGGGTAGATATTGTGAAGGAGGAAGAACATGTTCAGCTGGGAAGTGGAGCAAGGCAGGGTAGGGGCAAAGGAAAGAAGGGAAAATGAATCATAAAAATAAGGAATGAAAGGGAAAAATGGAAACAAAACTGTAAAAGGGGAAGGAAAGAAGGGTCAAAGGAAGGGGGGAAATGGAAATGAAGCTCTATTATGTACAGGTACAAATTTCCTATGATGAACATAAGCAAGAAGTATGGCAAACATGTACTAATACAAAATTTTTGAAAATGGAAACCTATATTTGCATAAAAATACACCATGGACACATTCACTTTTAAACTGGAAAGGAATCAAAATTTCTCTTCTATTTTAATAAAGAAAATGAGAAGTGGAAATATTGTTTTAGATTAAATTAGCACCAATAATCCCAAACTCCAAAACATTAATAAAAGATGCTAAAAGTAGCCAACACTGAACCATTTTGAGAGAGAGAGGGCTGATTAGCAGCAACCAGAGATAATGAACAGTAGCAGGTTTCCAGAGTGGTTGGCACCATGCAATGGAAAATCAGCTAACTTTTATTTTGGACATCAAGACCATGAGTGCAGGCAGGTTGAAGAAGCTTTCCTGAACTTTCTCTCTCCTCATGGAGTGAGAAGAAATTTGAGATTGAACAAAATAAAACTATGTGTGCTCTTTTTTTGATAACTGTGTTCTATTTTTGAAAGCTGTTTACCGTCCAGTTCTTCAAGTCAGCCTAATGAAGTTTTCTGTCACTTTCTACATCAAATTCTTTAAATAATGGATGAGGAAGGACTTCCTACATTTAAAAATGTGCAATAATGTGAGGAAAAAATGACATTAGAACAAAAGGTAACAGAGGAATATTAAAAGGTAAAACAAGGATAGTAAGCAAAATGTTTTGGTGCAGAGTAGATAAAAAGCATTGATGAATTATTTTCCTATAGAATCAAATCATTTGGTGGGAAAAAATTGGCATTTGTGTTAGCTTTCTGTTAACTGTAACAAAATACCCTAGATGATTAGCTTATAAAGAGAAAAGGTTTATTTTGGCTCATAGTTTGGTAAATCAGTTCATAATCATTTGGCTCCATTGCTTTTGGATTATGATGAGACAGCACATCATGGTAGGGTGTCCACAGTGAAGCAAAGACACTCGCTTCATATTTGGCAAGCGGAAAAGAGAAAGAGGAAGACACAGAGTCCCACCATTGCCTTCATGGGAAAATCTACAGTAATCTGCAGATCTCCTACTAAGCCTCAACGCTTAACATTTCACTACCTTCTCATAATCACACACTGTGGATCAAACTTAACATATGGAACTGTGAGGGATATTCCAGAGCCAAACTATAGCAACGCTTGCTCATGAAGAGTTCATGACAGAAGTACAGGAACTCTTGGAAGAAATAAAATAGAAGAAGTTGTGACAAAATGAAAATATGTTAAGTGATATAACAATTGAAGCATCTATGCTACTAAAAACTGACTCTATGCTACTAAAAACTGATCTGTCTAAATTAAAGTGATTTAAGAATACTGAATTAAATGTAATGCAAAAAATTTTAAATAATTGGAAAGGAAGATAAATATGGAATATATTATATATATAATTTTCTCTCTCTCTCTTTCTCTCTTTCCCTCCCTCTCCCTCTCTCTCTCTCTCTCTTTCTCTCTCTCTCTCTCTCTCTCTCTATATATATATATATATATATTATATATATATATATATATAATATGTATATATATACATCTTGGTTACTTTTACTTTTCTAGTTGCTGAGACAAAACACTTGTCACCCAAAGTTAAAGGAGGTAAGATTTGTTTAGCTCATAGTTCATAGAAATTTCATTTCAGAGTTGGCTGTTGTCAAGGCAGGGAGGGAAGGCAGAGAGCAGCACAGTAGCAAAATACCAAAGAAGTAGAAAGTAACAAATTAGACTCTCTTTCTGTCTTTTACTTTTCTAGTTGCTGAGACAAAACACTTGTCACCCAAAGTTAAAGGAGGTAAGATTTGTTTAGCTCATAGTTCATAGAAATTTCATTTCAGAGTTGGCTGTTGTCAAGGCAGGGAGGGAAGGCAGAGAGCAGCACAGTAGCAAAATACCAAAGAAGTAGAAAGTAACAAATTAGACTCTCTTTCTGTCTCCTGTATCTTATGCAGGCTACTTATGCAGGCTACTGACTCTTAAAGCACGTAGCACTCACACCCACTCCGGGGCACCATTAATTCTAGCGTTGCATCATGAATCAATCCCAACATCACATCCTTGATCCCAGCAGCACATACCCTAGATCCAGCCACCTTTGAAAAACCCTTCTTATGACTGTACAAGGCTTTGCCGGGACATCTAGATACAAGCTATAGAAATATATATACAGTATATGCATGCCTGGGGTCCATGTGTGGGAGAACAGAGTGAAGTGAAGCAGATTGTTTCAAGACAAAAATAAGAAGAAAAGATTCTTAAATTAATGAAAATTCCATTAAATTCAGGGAACATTGTGTACCAATTGAAACTGGTTCGGATTTATTAACACTAACCTCTTGACTTTGAGCAAAAACAAACAAACAAACAAACAAAAAACAATGATGGCTTGCAAACTACCAAAACGATATAAAACAAGTAAAAGATAAACTTACTTTAACAAGTACTTGTCAGTTTAGTATTCACTGTTTGCAGCCTTTTTCAGGATTAGAAGGAAGAAAAGCAGATCTAAGAAGTCCTTAAGAAAAGGAACGTTACTCAAATATTTTGTACTGCTTTACATTTTTGTTTATCTGTAAAGGTAACAGACAGATATTTTCCAATATTCAAGAATTCAGGTGAGGTAATTTTTCACAAAGGCTATCTTGAAGAAATTACTGGAGGATTCATTTCATTCAATCAAGAAATAAATTGAAGGGTTGCAGTTAAACACAAAGTAATGTAAATGCTGAAGAAAGAATTTAACATCTAGGGAAACTGTAATTACAGAACAAATTCTATGCTAATGCGGAAATAATCTAAATGTTAAATATTGGGTGGTAGCAGGGAAAAGAAGATAAAGAGTTTTACAAATATCCTGATTTCATAGTTTTCAATGGTGGTATCACAATTTCCAAAGATAATTAACATCTGATTAAATCAAGTAACAGCAGTTTAAAAATACATGGAATAAGGTTATTTACTAGAAAAATAAGGAATTGTAAATATTACAAAATGCTGTAATATTTACTGTTTTTAAGTAGGTGGTTAATAGAAAAGACTAGTCAGAAGCAGAAGTATACTATTAGTATAATGTTTCATTGTGGTGGGTCAATAGATGTCTAAGAAGAAAATTGCTATAAAGATTTAAAATTATATAAATTCAAATTTGTCAGAAGAATAATTCATAAAGGAAATATAAAGCATGAGAAAATGCATATCTCACACTGAAAGATGAAAAATTAAAACATCTGTTACCTGTTTATATGACTATGATCCAAAATGATAAGAGGTGACAAATTTTGAAGAAAAGGAAACCCTTTTACACTGTTGGAAGGAATGTCAATTGGTACAGCAGTTAATGACTGCTAAGTTATTCCCCAAGAATATGACAGATAATTTTGGTAGAAAGAAAGATTTATTCGAAGCAAGCTTTGAAGAGATAGAGAGGCCCTTGTCTCAAATCTCTGTCTCCCTTTCTTCATGTGTGCAAGGGCTTTTATTGTGAGGGAGAGAGAAGAGGAATACAATGAAACCGTAACCTAAGACATTTCCTGTTTCACTCACCCCTCCACTTTTTGTTCCCTCCCTCCCCTATGAGAAATGAAACTGTGTTTTGACCTCTTAGGGCCATCATCTGCGTATTCCTCCTAGACTGATACAGTTGTTTTCTGACAGAGGCGCTAGTTTCTCTGTTCATTTGAGCTGAAGAGAGCAGGGGGTGATATTTGTACTCCCAGAATAAGAAAGTTTGAGAAGTACCTTATCTCTAAAAGACAATCTTCTAATTTTTAAAGATTCATTTTATCCTTTCATCTGGGTCACATAACTATTATGAAAATAGTGTTCTTATGGGGAAGGATCCATTGAGGTCCCACAAATAGATGAGAACCTCAACTCACTCCACTCAAGGGGCAGGTTGCATTTTCACTGACTCTAGTCACAGAAAAAGAATTTTTAGGGTTAGTTAATTAGCACCCTAGAAAAAGTTTTTAGATGTAATTTAAAAAGTATACAATCAAAGAAAAGAATGCAGGCCTTCAAAAGTGAAACTCATGTGGCTATGAAATTGTTCTCAAATGGCTGAACTAGGGTTTTGCTAGTACCTGTCAGGTTGCTCATTTGGTGGGCTGGGTTAAATGCAAACTATTTGTATGTGTTTGAAGATTAGGAAAATGCTACCCATTTAGTAATGAAGTCTCTCTGAGGATGGAAGACTGTGAGAGAAAAAGCAAAGGACTCAGTTTATGGGTGAGAAGCATACTCCTAGTCTGTTTTTTTAGACCCCTAGACATTTTATGGAGCTTCCAGGATTGGAAAATAGATACTGTAACCATGGGTAACTTTGATTATGTCCTGAAGCTGAAACTTCCTTGAAAGTACAAATTTTAAATTATTGTTTTCTTTCTCTCCTGTCTACCTATCTTTATTTCTTCTATTCTACCTCAATGTGAAGTTTCCTTAAATATTTTTGAAAATAAAACTACAATGTGGCCCAGCAATCTCACTTCTAGATTGGGAAAAGATATTTTTAATTATACTGTATTTGCCACCGCTACTTTTGGTTGCAAATACACTCTATTATGAGCCTGGAGACAGATATACTTAGCAACAAATTCGAGGAAAATGAAGGGTATTCATTTAGAAAGAATCAACAGATGATGTTGGAGAATAACTGGGGGAAGGTTTACATGTAGTGAATCTGTTGTTTTTACAAATACAGAGAAGGCATGGTTATGGGTGAGGAGATACATACAGAGAAAACAGAACCTTTCTGAACCTGACAGTGGGCAGCAAAGGATGGAAAAGATTATGAAGGTACAGAAGAGTGGAGAAAAGGAATAAAATGGCTTTAAGACAGGTAGTTGTAGGTAGCTTTTAGTTTTCGTTTCTGCTTTAAAGGAAATGTGAATAAAGAGAATTGAGAACTCTGTCACAGGGTACATCAGGTAGATCTTAGCAAAGAAATTTTTGTTAAAATATGGGTCTTTAAACATTTTGAAGCTCTTCTTTTCAAAGTAACAGGAGCAAGGTATAAATCTCACCAATTTTGTAGAGTTTAAGATTATTGAATACAGCTATCATGTACTTCTACAATCCCCATTTTAGACTAAACTGCCTATTCACGTTACTGAAGTTTCCTTTATCTAATCATCCTAACATCTTCCAAACATATTTCAGATAGGAAATACTCGCCTTCAAATATATTGTCTATAATTCATGAAAGTTTTAGAAATGCTAAAACTTGTCCAGGTTACAGTATAACTTTTTAAAAAATTGGTATTACATATTTATTGATTTAACATGAAGTTTAATAGTTATTTTGGGAGCTATGGTTGGTTAACTTTGAATTTGCCACCGGGGAAATGTAAAATTTTTGTTGAACTAAATTCCTGCACTGTAGGCTTGGCAATGTAGCAATGCGCTCTCTAAAAAATAACAAAAGTAAATAAACAAATAAATAAATGCCTGGAGTTGTAGCTCAGTGTAAAGGGCCCTGGGTTCATTTCTCAGTATACATCTGCCTATACTTTATTTTCTCTTATTTGGCTCTACCTGACTAGTGTCACCTCAGTGTTCTGGCTGGCTGTTTTGAATGGCAATATATTATCCATACTGTTGTCTAATCCCACAGTTCTGGGTTAATAACAAATTTGGTAAGTAAAGCTTTTATTTTTCCTCTTGTCAAAAATTGATTTGCATTAGTTATTCTTCCAAAAAAAACCCCAATATCCAGAAAGATAGCAAACATCACATAATTGAAAATGTTTACTAATTTCTATGTATGGTATATATAAGAATAGCTTATTAGATCAAGTATTTCTTGAAGTCATATGTAGCATTTATTATATCTTAGGCACTGTTCTAAATATAACTATCAACCCAGTTACCCTTCATCACAGAAGCCAAAGCACAGAATGGGTATTTAACTTCCCTCAACTTAATCTTAGATGATAAATAATAAATCCAAGATCAGAACCCAGAACATCTATTGCAGACTTTGTGCTTTACAATCAAGCTGAATCACAGTTCTATGCCAGTATAAAAGTGTACAGCATCAGGTTTTTATCACAAATCCTATTATTAATCCTATTACTAATACTGATAGACAAATCTAATGTTATTGATAGTATTAACAAAATAGTTGGCAGTGTAGAAAAACGACTTTGGTGTTTATAAATTTAGTTTGCCTGTTATTTTCATCATTTCTGTAGAATACACAGCTTTCATAGTTGTAATTAAATAGCAGCATATAATAAAGACATTGAGAAATGAACAGTGATTTAATTAAGTTTCCATAACTGGTTTTGAGTTTTGGAGTACAACTGATAGCATATAAATATTTTTAAGATAACACTTTATTAAGATGAATAGAGGAAATTCACACTTCTCTTGCTGATAAATTGTTCCAAATGCTCTGGCTTCACAGCAGTTTACAAGAAGCTAGCACAATGATGGATAGCATGAAGGTTATCTTTCCACCCAGAGAGGCTCACTTTTTTTATTATTTAGCGGCTGGAATCTTAGATTGCAAAACCACAGTAAAATTCACAGTGAGACGAGTATTCTTTTACAACCCAATTTTAATATGCAGAACTCAGTAAAATTTAAAGTAAATCATCTAAAAAATGCAGGTAGTGTTAAATGAACTCACATTTAGTATTCTCCTTTCAGCCATTATCTCAGACTGATTTTCAAAATGTTTTTGTTAACACACCTATATCAGACAATCTATGAGGTAAATTTTAACACCAATGAGAATTTTTACAGAAAATTTAAATATATCAATTAACAAATGTATACAATGTATTTGTACTTAACATCGTTCCTGTCATTAAGAATTACTTGATAGTGAAGTTTTAATTCTTTATGCCAAAGAACTTAAGTCATTATTTTCAAAATATCTACACTATAAATTTAACTTTTCACTCTGAAGTTTCACCCTTTCAACTATGAGAAAATGTAAGCAAGGGAAAATTTTCCCCTTTATCTTAGCAAAGATATTTTCAGGTAAATATAGATTTTGTTTTTGTTTCCTGACATTTTGGAGAGAATAACATCTTTTATTCATCACTAACTAATTGAGAAACTATTCGTTCTCATGTAACTTTAATGAAAAATCTTATATTTACTTTATTGTATGGTTGTTACTTGACATGAAACAACTCGAATGAAATCCTTAAATAATGGATGATATAAAAGCAAATGAACTAAAGAACTAATAAAAAAGATATGTTAAAGTAAGTCTTGTATTTTCAGCTAAATGCAAAAATGAGTAAATTATTTCCATAGGAAAAAGGTTCTTCAGAGAGTAGTTAACCTAATAATAAAAATAACACATATAAATATTTTAAAAGAGTAAATTATGAGCAAGTGAGATTGACATTAATTGCAAAATATAAAATGATTCCTTATGAAATAAACTTACTGATAGGACAAACAGTGTAGCTATTAATCTTATTGAAAAATCATCTGTTGAAAATTTTAACATACTATCAACCATTTAGAATTGCATAAAATCAAATGCCTATATTAGTTAATTGGAAATGTGCTTAAATTGGGCCAATTTTCAACCAAAATACAAGTTCAAAAATATATGAAATAATTTTCAGGTTTTAAAATATAAAACAGAATTTTACATTCTGTAGTTATAGCCGTTCACATCTAGAAAGCTTTCCTGTTGAAACTAAGAAAAATTATACTTTAGAACTTTAAATTTTTAGTATAAAAAGGTATTTCACAGATGAACCTTTAGAATAACAGTACAGCTAATGAGAATAAAATCAGAACTTTAAAGTGGAAATATTACAAGTAAGGGTTTATTTTATTACCTGTCATTAGCAAATGAAACAGATGGTTTTGCTCATGAATTCAAGTTAAATGTTCTCCAGTTTATTGTGCTGTATTGTGTTCCTCTATGCAACAATAATTGAAATAGGAGAGTTTTCTATTTATTAGAAATTGCTATTTTAGCAGTAAAATTCTTGTTTTCATAAGAGAATATGCTCCATATTTGAATTTGTTCAATTCCACTTGAATTTTACTGTATCATAGTATGCGACTGGTGGAAGCACAGAGGATGAAAAATTGCTCAGACTTGAAACTCAGTTTAAACTACAAGAGGCCCAGAGGGAATGTTGCACTGACACTTACTAGCACGAGAAATTTTCAGGAAAACAACACCTAGCTGAGAAACTCCTGGCCTTTTATTCATAACCCAGGGGTGTGAGAACAAGGATGCAGAAGAAAAATATTTGTATAAGAGCTTTGGTCAGGACGTAAGGAAGACACAGGATGGTCTGCTATGTGACACATGTCAACTGTACCTAAGCAATATTATCAGGGCAAGAGGAACAGAACTGCCAGAGCAAACATCTCTAAGAATAACATGTTGATTCCGCTCATCTGTTTCTCTGAAGTCCATTTTTACATTCATTTCAATCACTCCTCCAAAGTTTCTCCACATTAATATAAATATTTAAGGTGGTCAAACAAAACATTCTTTAATTTCAGTTTCTAGCCAAGATCACTCACAGTAATGTGTGAATGTATACTGTATATATTTTCAATGACTAGATGAAAACCTTATGACAAAAAGCCAGGTTTGACGTTGGTGACTCTGCAAGAGGATTTTTCTTCCTCAGGCCTAAATCTGAAATTCTAATGCAGGAATATCATGAATTTTCACAAGACACCCTTCCAGGGAGCCTGTGAGTCATACAGTATCCATAGTGACTCACTGAAGGCAGATGTCAGTACAGGAAATATTACTCACAGTCCCGGATAGTCTTGCTTCCTTCATTTCCATCCCTGCCTCCTGCCCATTTTTTTCTATCCTTGTGTTAGTTTTTTGAGGGGCAGGAAGTACTTAATAATCTCAGAGGTTAGGTTGGGAAACATGCTCAGCTACAAGATCTGAGTTCTAAAGTTTGAATTTCAAAATGTACATTAGGAGCAGTGGAGGGGGACTTTTCTAAAAAAAAAAAAGTCTCAAATTTGATTTTCTGTGTGTATGGCCACTCTGTAAATACTTTGGGATTTTTCATTTTTTCAAACATGGACAAAACCTGTGCGATTTTTTTCTCTCGAAACATTACAAAAACTGTATATTTGTTTGCAAATAATTTTTTTGATAAAAAGTGAAAAAAAAGAATCTTATGGCAAAAGTAGAGAAAGCACAGTTATGAATATAAGTTGATACTGGTCATCTGGGAGGTATATATCAAGTTCAAAAAAGATTACAGTGCCCAAATCCTTGACTTTTAATGCCCATTCATAAACAAAAGGTGACACTTTGGATCCAGTTCAGGGAATTGGAACTAAAGCAGCTGTGCAGACTAGCATCCTTTGCTTTTTCCACCTGTAGCAATAAATGGACTAAGAGATGCTTCTGCTGACCTATGTGGTGGATTAACTAACACCCAGCTGAATTCAATCAGTGTGGTGCTGGGTGTGGATGGCCCACTGGAAGATTTTTGTCAATAAAATAAAAAAGAACTAGAGAGTAAGATGGTGTGCTGTTGATTCTCCTGGAGAAGATTGTCCTGCTGATTTTCCTGATATGAACTCAGATGTTCTTATTGTCGGAGGAGCTCTGGTCCTTGCCATTGCTGAGGATGGCTGTAGTTCTCTTTAGGGGAACTCAGGTGCTTATCCTGAGCATTGCTTCCTGGCTTCAGTGCTGGTTCTTCAGCCTGCTGGCACAGATCCTTTATCCTACTGGTACAGACTTTCTAGCTTCCACCATTGTTTGGGCCTTTGCAGAGCAGATCCTTGATGAAGACTTTCATGAGGCATTGTAGTGGGTTCTAGGCCTCCGGTTGGACTCATGAAGGATACTGCCGTGGTCTTTAGGTCTTCAGCTGGACTTGTAAGGATAGTGCCATGGAATCCAGGCCCTCAGTTGGATTCTTTGGGTCCCTCGTGTCCCACATACTTTTGCATTTGACTCTTTGGTTGAATGTTATAAAATAATCTTGTAAGTTTTGTGTGCTGTGTTGAATTCTTTCCCTGCAAACTCTAACTACAACACCTAATATGGGACAAGTTATTATACCTCTGATCAGCTCTCTGGATAAAAACAGAAATATGTCACAAGAGTTTAAACCCAAGTACTTATTGTGCACTGGTTTGAAGTATAATTCTAAACTACTTGTTTATATATGTGAATTTTATATGTGTAAAGATTGACGTAGCAACAGAAGTATTAAATTTATTACTGGGATCAGAAACATAGACCTATAGCTAGATGGAATAGAATTAAAATTACAAAAATGAACTCTTGTACTGTATTAGTAAGGGATTCTCCAAAGACAGACTCAACATGTTCCCAGGTTCAATAGCACCAATGGAGAGTGAGAGGAAGAAAAAAGAGAAAGAGAGGGAGAGAGAGAGATTAAAGAACTACTGGCTGAACTGATTTAATTGTGCAGGGTTGGGAAGTTCAAAATCTGTAAGGTAGGCCAGCAGGCTGTACTTTGAGTCCAAAGGCAGTCTGCTGCCAGAATTTCTTGTCACTTATAAGTCCATCTTTGTTCACTACAGGCCTTCAAATGATTAAATGAGGGCTACCCACATTATAGAGGTTAATTTCCCTTTCTTAAAGTCCATCAATTTAAATGCAAATCTCATCCAAAAACAAAACTTCACAGAATAATCTAGGGCAATGTTTGACCAACTGTTTAGGCCCTGTGGCCCTGCCAGTTTGATACACAAAAACAATCATCATAGATGTCAAGATAATTAAATGAATAAAAAATCTTTTCAAAATATAGTGCTGAAAAAATTGAGTAGTTTCAGCCAAAGAATGAAGTTGACCCCTTGTTTAAGCCTCAGAGAAAAATGAACTCAAAGTGGATCATAAACCAATTATAAGAGCTGAAACTGTAAAACTCATAGCAGAAAACAGTAGTAAATCTTCATGAATTTAGTTTAGGTAATGGTTTATTAGATTTGATAACATAAACAAAATAAAACAAAAAATTTGCATATATAAAAATTTTAAAGTTTTTACTGCAAATAATACCATCGAGTAAGTGAAAGAACAATCCACAGAATAGGAGAAGATATTTGAAAGTCATTTATCTGATAAGGAATTTGTATACAGAATGTATAAATTCTTTCTTTCTTTCTTTCTTTATTTTTTGCCGCACCAGGGATCAAACTCACCACCTCATGCCTGCCAGACAGGTCCTTAAGCCACTGAGCCAAACTCCCAGCAAGAATGTATAAACTCTTATAATTTGATAATAAAAAGAAAAATTATACAATCTAAAAATGGGATAAGAATCAAATAGATATATCCCCAGAAAAGTTACAAGAAATTTCAATAAGGACATAAAAACACTCAGTGTAATTATATTTTGGGGAAATGTAACTAAAAACCGTAACATGATACTACTTTTGATGCATTATGGTGATTATCAAAAAAAAGATAGATCATCACAAGTGTTGATTAGGATGTAGCTTAATTGGGAACCTCACATAACACTGGTGGTAATGTAAGAGATTGCACACACTGTGGAAACCAATCCATATTTTAAAATGCTAAATATAAGAGTTATGATATATTATGATAATTCCAGCCCTGGGTGCATATCCAAGGACAGGTAAAATCATGTATCCACACAAAAACATGTGCATGGATATCCGCATTTGCATTAGTCTTAATAGTCAAAAGTAGCAACAATCCAAATGTTGATCAACTGTTGAAAGAATAAACAAAATGTGATGTATCTACACAGTGAAATAGTATTATGGAAATAAAAAAAAAACGCAGAATGATAGTTGATACAACATAGATGAGTCTTTAAAACACCGTGACAAGTGAAAGAGTCAGTCCCCCAAATGCAGATTACATGGTGTTCTTTGTATAAAATGTCTAGAACAGAGAAATCTATAGACACAGGAAATAAATTGCAAGTTGCTTTGGTGAAGAAAAGAGTGAGAAGTGATTTCTGGGTATAAATTTTCATTCAGGGATGATCCAATGTTTGAAATTATATTGTATTGTGATTGAATAACTGTAAATATACTGAAATCTTTGAAATACACACTTTAGTATAATTTATAGCATAAAAACTATACCTTAATAAAGATATGAAAAAGCTTTTGGGAAGATGGTGTAGTGATGATCATCACAGTAAGAACTTCTCTGAGATTTGGTGTTCAGACACTGGAATATAGCTATGTGAAGTAGAGAATAAGAACGGAAGTGGATCCCTGTGACCCAGAAAGTGAGAATTGAAGCCGATGGAAAGATCAAAGAGAGAGACTTCAACCAAGAAGGAGTTGCCAGGTGATGCTTTCTCTCTGAGCCCAGACTCACTGTATAAGAAGAGTAGCTTGAACCTGCAGACACACGGTAATTACTGGCAATCCTAGAAGCCTCCATGGAGGAACACACTAATGGAAAGGATCAGTAGATGCAGTGGGTTGCAGTGGCTGGTGAGTTATTTGTGTTCAGTGGTCCTCCAGGAGAGGGTGACTGGCCAGTAGCCATCATGGAGAGGAGCCAGCTGAGTTCAAAACTCAGAACAGCTCTTGGCTGGCTCAATATAGTGGTTTCTGGTAACAAGTTCAAAGAGCTGAATTCAAGTTGGCAGAAGGTCAAAGAGCCTAGTTCAAGCAGGCAGCGAGCAGAGCTCAAGCCAGCATGTCTGCTGCAGGCTAAACAAATCTGTTTCAGCCTCACAGCTAGAAATCAGCCTGAACTTCAGTGGAACTAAAGGAGCAGACTCCCTGAGATTATCTACTACACCACCGTGAAGCTAAGACTGGCTTGTTGGGATTAGTCAACTCAGATCCAGACTCTATCTGCACAATCTTGTCTACCAGTGACAGCAGAGACATGCCTTGAAGTGAACTTTTTTCTCATTTTCTTTTTTTTTTCCTATCTTTTTTTTCTTGTCTTTTCTTGTTTTGATATGCACATAAACATGATTCTTAGTTACTTTTTGTTGTTACGTTCTTGTTTTATTTCTTCCTTCTTTCTTTATCTCCTGTCTTCTTCATCAGTTTCCTAAACTTTGTGTGACCTTTCTTTGTCTTCCAGCCTCCTTCTATTTCTCTACTTTTCTCCCATCCCCTTTTAAGTTTTCTCCTCTGAGGGTAAAGTCAACGTATTGAGGACTTATTTACTGCATACAATCTTCTGGTTCATTTTAGATTTTCTTATATAACCACAAATCCAGTTCATGTGGTTAAAAGTGGCAAATTAATAGTTACCTCAGTTTGTTACTTTCTAGGCTATGCTTGATACTATTGTTATTGGTCATTGTATCACTTCAGCTAGAGTGACATAATCATTCTAGTCAGTTGTTCTTCCTGGTATACAAAGACTGAGATAGCCTAAAGGTCTTAAAAAATACTATTAGGCCAGTGCCAAAGAACCAGGGACTGGGCCAAGTAGGCAGCAGCTTCTCATCCTCAATAAATCGAGGAGGTAGAATCTTGTGACAGACTCAAAACCCAAAAGCTAGCTACACCTGAAAGATACCTCTGAGAAGTAGTCATTTCCTAAGGTTTCTAAATACCATCAAAAAGATGCTAAAAATTGTTTATGAGACAGTAATATTCTAAACAGAAAATTAAATATAAAAGTACTTTGGAGAAAAACTTTTGTAATCTATACTGCATAAGATGCCTGTGGAGTAAATAATTATTATGGAATATAAGATCATGGGTATATTTAAAAATCACAAGAAAATGATGCACCCAAAGCACAATGAGACAATATAAGAAGATAATAGAAAAATCTGAAACAGGCTGAGGATTTAGTTCAGTGTCAGAGTGCCTGCCTGGCAATTGTGAGGTTCTGAGTTTGATCCCTGGTACTCTCCTTCCCTCCCCTAAAGGAAAGAAAGCTCTGAAACAGATAATAAAACAAGTGTATTTTACATAGTTAAGGCCATATATAATATAATTTTTATGGAAAGTATTAAGCACTACATTGATTTGACAAATCATCAATTAAAAATTATATACTTCAGAAAATTTCTGTGATTTTTGAAATAAAATAATCAATGCACTACTCAAATAGTAGAGTAAATAATGCTGATGAGAGGATGTTGAATTAGTTGACTGGTGCAAGTTTCAAGAATGTGCCCAAATAGATGCCAAGACTAAACATATGAAAGAAACTAAGACAAATGGAGGATTGTTATAGCTGTGTCTAGATGTCGCCCCAAAGCCTCATGTAATTGTAGTAGGGGCTTTTCAGAGATAACTGGATCTAGAGTATCTGATGTTGGAATCAAGTGTGTGATGCTGTAGTCAAGGGTGTGTGATTACTAAAGTAGTCTACTGATTGGTTTGGCATAGTTCTGGGTGTGGATAATGGGAAGGCCCATCCTAGATGGGAGTGCTGCCCACCTAAGAGCATGTAGCCTGAACAGAATATAAAGGACAGAAAAAAAGCCTGCTATCATCACTTGGTGCTTAGTACTTTTTGCTGTTTTGCTGCCTTCTGCCTGCCATGAACTGTTTGCCCTCTGCCATGCCACCCTCTTTGGAGTCAGCAGACTATGGACTGAAACCTCTACAAACTGTGAGCCAAATAAACCTATCTTTCTTTTTTAACTTTAGGTGTTGAGTATTTTGTTTCAGCAACAAGAAAAGTAACTAAGACAAGGATAGAAGAGAAAATCCAAAATATGTACTCATATGAGTTATTAAAGTACAATAGGAAATGATAATGGTTAAGTTTTTCCAGACTGAGGAAAAATAAGATTCCATACAGTCCAGAAGCAAAATAATTTTCAACCAGTACCAATTATATCTGACTGAAACTCCAAACAGTTTTTTTCTAACAGAAAAATCTTAAAAACAACCAGGAAGAAAAGAGAGAGAAGAAAAGAGTGAGAGCAAGAAAAAGAAAAGGACTTACTGTATAAAGAAGAAAACCATATCCACAATTTTAATGGATCATAAGAATATATACTAGTAAATATGTGAGACATTCGTATATACTGTTTATATGTGACTATAGTAAATATGTGGCATATTATATGTATAATTGTTTAGTATATACTAAAATTACCGGGACAAAATTGTTTGATCATATCAGGCCTTAAAGCAAGATGTATATAAAATATTTGGCATGAGTTACATGGAAGAATGCTGTACATCATTTTCCTTGTATGGAAGAGGAATATAAACATATCAGACTTATCAGGTTAGAAATTTAAAGGAAACAACTGAAAGAACAGTAAAAATAATGCATAGCTTCCAACAATTCAGAAAAGAGAAATGACAGAGACACTTGCCCAGTCCAACTGAAGGTAGTAAACAAGAAGAAAAGGATATAAAAATCAAAAGGAAGGTTGCATAAGCAAAACACAAGGAATCATAATAAGGGGAAATGGAATAAACTTGACAACTAAGAGATGGAAATTCTAAGACTGGATTACAAATTTCCACCTATCTGCTGTTTGAAAAGACACATCTAATAGATCGTGATATGATAAATTTGAAAGGAACAGGAAAAAAATGATGTACCTGACATATATTATCCCGAAGAAACTAAACTAGGTTTATAATGCTGGGAAAACAATCTAAGACTAAAGCACATTATTGATGTTAAACAGTGTCTTTGTATAAAGATTGAAAAAAAAGCCTGGCTTGATGTAAGAAGTGAAAGATATAGAAATTCATCTTCCTATTATTTAGCATGTATAATTCTCAGAAGGTTTAAAACTAAATTATTCTCATTTGAACAAACTTTGTATTCCTTGACATAGCTCTCCTTGAAAGTTTAGAACACATTTCTTTCATTAAGTCTTTCAGTATTGATTTTCTCCAATTCTACCTCCCCTTTTGCTGTTGTAGTGTAGTGTATATTGAGTAAGCTGGAAACCTCACAGGAACTTTGTCTTTTATGTGTTTGTGAATGCCATGTACCCTTACAACTATTATAAATAAATAATAATCACCATCTTGGGAATGAAAATAAAACATAAAATTGTCAACCTTTCAAGAAAAAATGAGTTACTTTCCTCTCTTTAACTACACCTTAGAGATGCATTCTTATAAAATTCTAGAAAGTTTTTCAAATATATGATTTAAGTTAAAAAAAGAAAAAAAATGGTGCTGCTTCACTCTTGGATTAGCAACTTTTCTGGTTTGCCTGATCTTAGCACTGAAAGGCCTACATCCCAGAAAATCTCTCAGTTCTAAGCAAACTGATACAATCAATCATCCATCATCATTCTTTCTTTGTTAAAGGTATATATTGCACATTTTATGTCTTTTATTGAAAATTACATCTAAGAGTATTTTCAACAAAAGACAAAATGTTAATATCCATAACAGTGAAAATATTGTTTCCTTAATCAATGTCCTATAATTCTGTTGTTAGAAAATGAAATATATACTTTCTTGTAACTTAAGTATATTTTCAAAATTCAAATAAATATATAGCCTATTACTAAGTAAAAAAAATTGCAAACAAGTGGAAATTAAATTAATATTTGCTGTTGAGAAGTTTCTGTATTCCTGGAATTTTTGTCAAGTCATGCAAAGAAAGTTCCAATCATTTCACAGACTAAAGCATCTGATTAGTTGAAGAAAATGAAGGCATTATAGAGATAATCCCCACTTCTTAGAAAAAATACTTTGGAGATGTTTTGTAGCCTTGTGTTTGCTTTTTTGAAGAGGCAATTTCTTAAGCAAATTAGCGGTAAGGAGAAAATTCTTACTTAAATTATAATATATTTCCATAAGCAAATGATGAAAAGCCCTGTTGTCTGAATCAGAAAGAAGTATATTTTCCATATTTAATAAAATGTGAAATGCAGATTTTCACATCAGATCAAAACAAGATATGATTCTGTGAGACCAATAAAAAATCTACATTATTCACAAAACTGTTCACTATGTGAGTGAGCTAAAGTTACACAGAGTAATAATATATGACTCCACTTCAAGGGGGTTGTGATTTTAGACATAAAAAACCATGTTTATTAAAGGAGAATACAATAAACCTAGTTATATGTGAAAGATGCCATCATTACAATGAGAAATAATTTACTAAGTTATAACAAAAAGCAATGCAATACTGAGTTTACTTATTAATTCATTCATTCCTCAAAATTTTTAGACTTCAACTTTGTGCCAGACACCATGCTCAATGCTGGCTATAATAATAGTCATACAGAAGAAAGAGAGGCTCTAAACTTCATGAAACAAACATTCTACTGGGAAAGAGAGGCCACCAGCATGTTCATGAGTAAGTAAAATGTATGAACTACACATAGCGGCAAACGTTAGCAAAGATACAAACAAATGATGTGAAAGAAGTGACTGGATGGACAGGAGCACTCTGAAGTTGTCCAGGTAGAGGGGAGGGAGGCTGGGCAAGGGCATTTTAAGGGAAAGATCCTGTTAAACTGCTCGGTTCCTTTCTACAACACAATGTTAGCACTCCACATATGTAGTCATAAACATCTTTGCATTTTTCTTGTTAACTGTGTTCAAAAACAAATACTGTTACATCCACTACATACTAATTTGTCTTTGACTTTTCACTGTTTTGACATCATACTGCTTTCCCTACTGATGATTTTGCAGACTTACTTAAAACTATTTGCTTATCATCTTCTTGCTTCCTCTGACTTAGCCAGAGGTAAAGGGAGTCTGAAGATCAAAATATTAAATCAGAAGGCCAACTCTTCTATATCTTCTAGGATTAATACATGTGGGGAGAGGGATAGCTAAACAAAGTCCAAAAGAGAAGTGAAAGGAGGGAAAAGAAAAGAAAGGGAAGAGAAGAGAATGGCAAGAAAGTAGGTACAGATATTTTGCTGTTAAGGGGAGTGAAAGCATTATGTTTCATTGGTCATAAAAATGGGAGTGAGTCAGATTCAGAAAAAGGCTTAAAATAGCTAGAAATTTACCAATCTTTCAGACTCAGCCAATATCTTCATGCAGTTCCCTGGATTAGTAGGTGCAGAAATGATAAACCTAAACAATCTTAATGACTTGATCTGTGTTTTCTCCACTATTTCTTGTTAAATGCAGTCCCCTGTAGAATATTCTAAGCACACTTATAATGATCACAACAACTAAAAATGGAGAGTTAGTGCACACTATATATCAGAGCTTATATTCTCACTGCCATAAAAGGATATTTCAGTGTCAAGATCTAAAACATAATCATATTTTACTTCAAATCACTTGAGCTATGCTTTGATCATACACTGAGCAACTTCCATTGATATCAGTTTCGTTGACACAAGACTTCAGCAGGTTATCAAAATGTTATCATTATTACGTTTCAAGGTACTGCTTTTTGTTATTAAAATTGCAAAATGATCTTCAATCTCATTAGTATTTGTAGTACTTTTTAACCTTCCTTAGACTGTTGCAATCTTAATTTTAGGGGTGGTACAGAAATTCATCTGGAGATTGTTATTTCCTTCACATACTTTAGGAGCCTGGAAAAAAATTCTGTCTAAAATGAGATAGCTTGGTTTGTTGCCCAATTATCCTTTCCTTTCATTTGGTGTTGCACTAATTGGTTCAGCACTATTGTCCAACTGTCAGATCATACTTAATTCAATTAATTTCATGTCTACCCAACACCCTTCTGCACATGTGAGCCATAGATTGTAAGGATTTTTATTAATAAATAATTTGTCATAGTGACTGCTGTATATTCAATCATAGCATGTTTTAGCCTTGGAGATAAAAATTCTATCAAGATAGTTACACATGTAAATAACAATTCACTGATTAACTTCTAGCAAGAAATTATTGACTTTATTAGTAAATGATTTTTAAAAAGAATTTTTATTATTTAACATTTTTTAATGTGACTTTAGATACATTTTATTTTGGCTTTCTAAATGAAGGAGTATAATTCAGGTAAGTTTTCTTCCATTCAAATCCAAAATTAATTTAGTATAGTTTCACTGTACATATAATTATTTTCTCTGAATACTTAATAAGTATATGCAATTAATCTGTGACATGACAGTTTAGTAGCCAATTAAATTTTGAATGTGGTATTCTTTTATAAATGGAAGAAATAGTTGTAAAAGACATATTCTGTGCTAACTAATTATGTATGGGATGGATTTAACGATATTTAAAATAATCTTGAATGCAATTTTACTTTTAAGTTGTTGAGATATAACTGATAGACATGTAAATAAAAAGAGATGCATAATTGAAAATACTGTTAAATTCTTCCTCTACTTTGGTATCAGTTGGTTCCCAAACATGTCCTAATTTTCTAGGTGCATCTAGATGAAAATATACAGGTAAATAACAGACAGGACTACCAGTCTGGCTGATATTTTGGATGAGAGAGAGAGAGAGAAATTTGTTAGCCTCCTACTTACTCTTTATATCTTAAGTTTAAAACTGTATTTCCTGAAAAAACTTCTCTCATTCTTTCAGCTGATGCCATATACAACTCTTTTACATAAAATTTTTCCTTTGTCCTTTTCTAGTCACATTTTTTTGTTTGTTTTGGTTTTTTTTTTTTTTTAGAGACAGGGTCTCTCAGTGTAGTTCAGGAAGACCTTGAACTCCTTATGTAGCCCAGGCCATACTCAGACTTGCAGTGATGCTGAGATTACAGGTGTGTGTTACCATGCCTGGGTTTGGGCAGTTTTTTTTATAACGAGTTCTTTGAAATTTAATTAGTTTTCAAGTAAATTAAAATATTCCCAAAGGGATAATTTGTTTTTCTATAATTTTACAAACCCCCATTGTTCTTAAAATGATACCTTAGAATGTACAAGACTATAAATATATGCTGAATATAATGAAAGCTTGTTTTAATGGTACAAATGGCAAGCTATCTGCAGTTATGGCTAACAAAATAAGCAAAGTAATTATACAAAACTCCCAGAGTTTCAGAATTTTTCTTTAATGAGAAACAGAGGCAGAGTAAGCTATCAAAACTTCATGCTGTAGGAGCAGGAATACATTTATATTAAATCAGAAATTCTAATAATATTTAATAGTTGTAAATTTCTGTTAACAAATTTGACCAGTCAGCATATAACCTTTGTTATGGGTTGAATTATGTTACCCAACAAGGTATATCAGAAGCCTAATCCCCAGTAATTCAGAATGTGACTTTATTAGGAAATATAGTTGTCGAAGATGTAATTAGTTTGAATTCATAGTGGAATAAGATAGGGTCTTAATCCTCTTAACTGAGAAGAAAAGATATGGAGAAGAAGAAAAGACATAGATACACAGACTGGCAAGAAGAACACCCTGTGATGATAGAGGCAAAGATTGGAGTGTACATCAACAAACAGGGAACCCCAAAAACTTCCAGCAACCACAAGAGCAGGGAAAGAAGCATAGAACAGATTCTCTCCCTCAGAGTCTCCAGTAGGAAAAACCCTGTCAGGACCTCGAATTGGGACTTCTAGGCTCCAGAACTGTGAGAATTTGTATTTGTTTACTGAGGTCCTCTAGTTGGGAGTAATATGCCATGCTTCTATGTCCTGGAATACTAATGAACCATTCTTCTGTTTTTCATTTCTCACAGGAAATATTTAAAATTCAATGTTTTTAAAAAGTTGGGGGATAACTGGTATTTGAGAAAAGTTGAGCATGTGAAAATTATAAATTGTGATTTCCTTTCCAGGTAGTGAGTCAGGAAGCCCCCTGACAAGCTATAATAAGGGAAGCAGAACATAGAGAAACATATGCCATCCAGGCAAGAGGTATATCCAGTGCTAGGTAGGTAGATAAAAGAGACATGGCTGAGCAGGAGGTCCAAGGTTCATGTAAAAAATCAGCAGCTAGATGATCCGAAAACACTGAAGTGGCAGCAGGAGATAGGTTGGTTAAAGCATTGACAAATCATACATCTTTGTGAATTGAAGAAGCAAGGACCACATAACATAAAAATAGAGGCACAGTCAGGGAAATGGAAAAAGGGAAAGAACAACCTGGAAGCTGAGAGTACCCCTCAGCTTCCTTTGTTCTTGTTTCTTATAGAGGAGCTTCAGTCCTCAGCTGCTTTTGCCTGGATGTCTTAAAAATCTAAGAACAAATAGCTGATGCCTGTAGGACAGCCAGAGCAGGGTGCAGAGACAATTTTTAGGTGGTGGTATTTTTTATATTGATCATTTAAGCCAATCTCTTCATAAAATATTAACATTACAAGGCTTAGTTAGAAGATGTTAACTGCTGAGAGCCTCTAGTGAGATCTGAGTTTATGTTGGGCCATCATTGCAACATAATACTCTTCTTTTAAATCAGTAAATACAAATATATTTTTCCTTTTAACTACATAGGAAAATTCAGAATGTTTTTGTGGAACATCCTGCAGTCATTGCACTGCAAAGAAATATTTCTCATTTTGGTCTAGCACTTGAAACTCTATATACACGCATATATAAAATTGTTATTATCAATATCTCCTGCCTCCAACTTTAATTTTCAGCATTCAAAATGCAGTCAGTGTGATATTTTGCCCAGAGACTGCTGTAATCCCCAATGAGAAAGAAATGTGTAGTGCTATTAGGAATGAATACATAATGCTATACTCAGCCACCAGAAGATAAATATATACGATGAACAGAAGAAGAATTTTTCACAGATATATTACTGCCCTAGAATAACATTTGGGTAATTGACAAAATGGCAAAATAGACAAGAGGCAGAAAATTCCATGGGATGCTTTTCCAACTTCTGTAATATGGGAAAGCAAGGCCTGTAAAGACCTTCTGAAATTTTAGTTTGTTTTCACAAAGTATGTTTAAATGTTACATTTCCAGATTTCCTAAACTCTTTATTAATTCACCTAGTTAAGTTGCACAAAACTTTCGAATATAAATGGCTACAAAAATAAAATATTGTCCGTACTGTAGGAGTATATATGTGTAAGTGACAGATTTGTATAATCAATTGTAATTCAAGGCAGAATATGATGAATCAGTTATAGATCCAAACCAATGTCTACATATGTGTACAAGATGGCATAATTTTTACAAGGTAATTAGAGGTGTTGTCCTGGAAGAATATGGGATTGGAGTATTTGAGTTGAGTCTCATTAGTTAGGTAAAATTCAGTAGGCAGCGATAGGAAGAAAGGAAGTCAGGCAAAGAGTTGTAGGAAGTTGTCTAGGTAGCAAATCCAGAGATCAGATGAGTGGTCCAGTGTGACTGAATGTTGTAGTTTGTAAGGGAATAGATTTAATACAGGACACATAATTTATAGGATTATTTTACAATATTTACTCAAAAAGTCAAATGCAGAAGCATGCAAAATTTATCCACACACTAGAGAGCTGAAGAATCCATCTGAGGGCTTGGATACCATGGCAATATTCTGCAAGAGTCCAGATGGGGACCTAAAGCCCAAAACAATGCTCATGTAAATCTGTATTAATGATCTGTACTGGGAAGGCCAAAAGGTCGGTGGTGGATGCTAGAAAGTCTCTGCCAGTGAGACAAAGGATCTGTGTCACCAGGTGGAGGGATCTGCACTGGAGCCAGGAAGCAATGCTCAAGATAGGGCACAGCTTCCCTGAAGAGAACCACAGCCATCCTCAGGGACAGTGAGGACCCAAACTCCTCCAATCATGAGAATAGCTGAATTCACATTAGGAAAGCCAGCCTGACAAACTTCTGCAGGAGAATCAACTGCATCCATCTTCCCCTCCAGTTCTCCTTTTATGGTGTTGTCAACAATCTGCAGGTGGACCTTCCACACCCAGAACCAGGCTGATTCGGTCCAGGTGGGTGTTACAAGTTGACCATTAGTTAATCCACCACACCAAAGTACAGGATTCTTACAATTTTCTATTGCCTAGGAATGTATTTTGAACACAAGTTTAACTTTTTCATACCAGGTCAGGTTTTCCCTGGGTTCCTGGCAGAACACAAATTTGGAATCCCAGCGTCAGAGCAAAGGTCAGGCAAGGATAAAGCAGATGTGGTCAGACAAGTGTCATGACCAGTATAATTATGTTCTGAGGAGAGAAATTGCTGACCCAGCTATCCTCTGTTCAATATCTTCCACAAAGAGTTGAAGACATCATATTACAGTGATACACCCATACCGATATTTGTAGCAGCACAATCCATACAGCTAAATCCAGAGGCAGTTTGTACTCCCATCAACAGATGATTGGAATAAAGAAAATACAGCATCTATATATAATGGAATGCTATTTGGGTATAAAGAAGGACAAATTTGAGACATTTGTAGGAAAATGGCTGCATCTGGAAAATATAATGTTGAATGAGGTAAACTGGACACACAGATTTAAATACCATATGGTATCTTGCATTTGAGAAAGACAAAGTACAGAGAAATCAATAGGGGATAAATGGGAGACAAAGGGATAGATCTCTTGCAGGTGGGGAGGGGTCCCAGAGATCAAGGGTCAGGGGTTGATGGGGAGGCGAAGGGAAAAAAGTAGAATAAAAATATGCCAGGTACAGGAACCTGATAACCTCAATGAATGTAAACATTTTATGTCAGAAACAGAAGATGAGTTTAATAATATCAACAGGAATTAAAATCTGCAGAGATGATTTAGAGGAAGATGGAGAAAGAAGGGAGGAGGACAGGAATTTTTAAAAAGGAAGCAAGTTATATTACATACATGTACCTATTCCCCAAGATGATTGTAAAGTGCAGCTACTGCAAACATGTGCTGATAAAAAAAGTACATTTCCTGGGTGAGGTACCTTCTGGTTGTGTGTCAGATTAATAGGAATTGGGTGTCCATGAAGCTCAGACAATCCCATGAGAGGTACACTGAAGAAAGTCATGCCCAGCCCTCCCTCATTTCTTTTAGGGCAGGTTGCTAACCACTCTGACACTGGGAGCCCAGCTGAGCTGTGGGCTATCAAAGCAATAAGGAGCAGCGAGATAACAGTGGAGATACATGTAAGGTCAGGATCACAAAGAACCTACGATTCCAACAGCTAACATAGTTGTATAATATTCCTCACGAAATGCCAAATCATAAAACAGTGGGTCATAAAATTGGGTTTTAAAAAATATCATGCTCCACTCAACATGTCTCTTGTAGGATGGTTTCTCACTACCCACATGACAGATTGTCAGTTTTAACCTGCTTTTAGAGAATTATCTTTCTTTTGCTATTTCTTGACAGATTTTCTCTTTAGATTCTAACTTTTGACATTTGAAATATGAACCTCTGAAATACAGAATTTGCACTAAAATATTTGATCAAGCCGTTAACTTGTATTTGCTTTTCAACAAAAATTTGTTTCCTCGGTAAAACAGTAACATTAAAATTTTGATATGTCACCACTCTTCTGATAACATTAAGTATGTCTTTCAAAATCAATCTGAATCACTTTGCCTTAACCTAATTTCTAGCTTGAGATCCACAGAGATCACTCAACTAGCATCAAAATATGATGTAAGGATAAGATAACTGAATTGACATGTATTCCTTAGAGCAGCTCTATTCACTATTTCTTTTTCTAAAAGAGTTTTGACAGCTTGTCAAATGTTTTCTTATAAAGAGTCATCATATGACTACCTTCATCAAACTGCCTATCAGTTCAAACCTGTTCAAGCTTGAAATAGAATCAGTGTTTCCCCAATCATTTTTAGTGTTGTGAATAAGAATTGCTCAACTCAACACATCCTGGAAGGTGACATGGCTTCGTGAATTGAGCAACAGAGAAAGTTTAGAGTCTAGATAGCTATTTCTTATTTTTTCCCATAATTTTTCACATAACTTTAAAGGATTTTGCTTCATTTCTATCTCTTTTCCAGGTTTTAAACATTCTTGGAACTATTTGCTACCTGTCATTTGAAAGATGATGCTAAAGGATGATATGTATTCTATCAGAGAAAGCATTGTTTCTAAAAGCTTTGGGAAAGATATTAATTGGATAAATATCCTATATTTATCTCCAAGTCCTTATACTATGATACCTCGCACAGATCCTAATTAAACAGAGTTGCTCTGCACTGTGGTTAAAATGCTTGTGTTATTTTGCCTTTGTTGTTAAGACACTAAGTCTATCAAAATGAAATGTTCCTTACTATACTTTTGTTTCTTTAGGGCAAAAGTGAAATTTTTATTATTTTTAGAGGTAGAAAATTGCTCTCACTTTTGTGTAATAGCTACCTAATTTTGAGCCTGACGTGGTGGCACACACCTTTAATCCCAGCACTTGGGAGGCTGAGGTAGGCGGAGTGTTGTGAGTTCAAGGCATGCTTGGGCTACAATGTGAGCACAAGGCCGACCTGAACTACATAGCGCCTCAAAAAATTAGGGCTGGGAGTTTGGCTCAGTGGCTTAAATGCCTGCCTGGCAGATGTGAGGTTGTGAGTTTGATCCCCGGTGCCAAAAATAAAAAATAAAAATAAAAATAAAAAAAACAGTTACCTAATTTTGGGGCTCATATATATATTTTTTAATCTCGATTTTCTTGTTGGTAGACTTATTTGAAAATCAATGTCACTCACTCATTTACATGAGAAGTGACAGATTTAAAAATAATCTGAATGAAAATCTATCCATGAAAATAATTTCACTTAATTTCACTATTTCTTACAACTTACCTTCAAGAAACAAAATAGTTTATTATGCACTGACAAAGAATTTGATATGTGAAAATAGAATGATCAGTGTAAAGTCACTTTTCAATTACATGCTGCCACACAGATTTTTATTGTTAACTACTGTTATTTTAAATTAATTTATTGCAAGTTTTTTTTTTATTAGAGAAAGAAGTATCTGTCAGGATTCAAAACCAAGATAAAAAATAAAGAAAAAAAAACCCCATGAAATATCCACAAGAATAAAAGTCAGAAGTAGTCAAATATGCACCTCTTACTGAATAGTAGATGATGGCTACAAATTGGCTTGCAATCTATGATGTAATTATTAATGTGCTAATTTCTTCTTAGTCATTTTGTTTTGTTTTGTTTTGTTTTGTTTTGTTTTGTTTTGTTTTGTTGGGAGAGGGTCTTGTTATGCAGTTCAGACTGGCCTTGAACTCTCTATGTAGCCCACGCTAGGCCCAAACTTTTGGATCCTCCTGGCTCAGTCTACCAACCGCTGGTTATGGTGTATGTCACCATAACCAGCTTTCTAGGTCTTTTAAGAGAAATAAAGGCAACCGTTTTACAATTCTGTGATAACTAAATTGTTTTTCATTGATTTTATGCATAAGGAGATTGAGTTACTTTTATCGAGGTAAGAAGATTGACTTCTGTATCGATATTTAAAATGCTGCTACTTCTGACACATTTGGTTTTTCTTCTACGAGGTCAACATTAGAAACTTGAAATCAGCTCTATGGCTGCTGGGACAATGTGTTTCCAAAAGTTCTTCTGAAAAGATTTAAGTCTCATTATCATTAGATTTGAATCTTGCCTCTCTTTCTGCACTTTAGAAAAAAATAATTAGGTTGGTTATATGCTCGGTGGTATCTAATAATATTCATTTTAAACTAAAATTTCTGTCTGATAATATTTTTCATAGTTCTAAATAGCTGAAATTTCTCAGGGGATAAGAAAATACTGTTTCAAATAGATCAGATTGTCATACAAACTAATGAACAATACAAAGAAACAGACTGTACCAATCCACCCCTCAAATATTCACCTAAATTTATTTAAAGTGTTCAAATGGACAGTGCTATAATACCGCAGACACTCAATTAAACTTGTTGGATAAATGAGTAAACTTTCAATAAAATCTTGCACTTAGTATTTAAAAATTTGAATTTATCTGATGTGATATTAAAACATTTTACTACCTCCTCAAATGCCCAGATGATTCTATTAGTTTACCAAGGGGAGTATTTCAGTGATTAATCTGATTTCATAAGATTTTGAAGTATTCACACTTAGAAGTGTTCACAGTTATAAAATTAAGTCATAAATATAATGGAACTAGTCACATTCTAAAAAAATGTGTTTCAAACGAGTCCAAATAATTTCTCTAAAATTTTGAATAAATATTCACTATTTAAAAATTTTCTTAAATACTCTAATGATTACCTAGACAATATTTCTGCTGTCTGAAGTGATTACAATGAGACAATATTTCTGCTATCTGAAATGATTATAATGATAAAATTATGTCACTTATAGTATAGGAAAATAGTATATGTAAAAAAGAATTTTTATAACTACAAAAAGTAAAATATAACACATTTAAGGGTTATAAATATTATTTCTATCATAAAGTATGTTGGCAAATTATTTGTTCACTATTATGTACTATTTTATATTATTTTATTTTAGTGATTTGTGTTATACATACCTTATATTTCAGTGATTTTCAATTATATATTCCCTTTAGCACACGATATCATTAAAAATTTCTGAGTGAATTTTCTTCTCTCAAGAAAAATAACCTTCCCAAATTTTCACATTATAGAGAATGATCGAAACATTTTACAGTTGAATAAACCTCAAAGGTAACATATCTTACCTCCTACTTTGTCTTTCCCGTTTTTTTTGCCCACATTTTGAGCGTGAGTAAGTTGAGGATAGATGAAATTACAAGTATTGAGGGTTATACTATGAGTAGTGATGGGAAAATATCAGAGATTATTTGAGGTTTTCCCCACTCTACTATTTTACTTCTTCCAAAAACTTGGGCTCTTAAATCAGCAGTGATTTAGGGTGAAACTCAAATCCTTCTAAGTACAACTTTTCATTTAGTATTTTTTTTTAGCTATGTGCCAACTGTTTGAATATGGTTGAGCAAAAGTGGAATTCACAAAGTTTAAGAGGCACATTTAAAACTGCATGCATTTAGCGTGAAGCATAGAACAATAAACCTAACCTAAGATTCTATATTCAATATATTTTTCACGAAGGTTCTGGTCTAAATGCACATTTCAGCCAGAGTAATGCCTTGCTGGGGAAAGGAGAGGAAGGTTATGCCCAAAATATGTAAATGAGCACCTGCTGAAGACCACCAGAACCATCTGCTGCTTGGATTCACACATCCATTTGCTGACCTATGTGTGTTAGGTTTTCCTGTCAGTGGTTCAGGACATGGAGAGAGGATCAAATGTCCTACCTGTGGATTATGACATTAGCAATCACTGAGATCATCTCTCTTAATGAATTTATCAGTGAATTGTTTGTTCTGTTTAGTGAGCCAGTGCCCTCAACTACTTGAAGACTGAGTGGCCATGAAATTCAAATATGTTCAAATACCTAAAGTTGAACCTATAGATTCTGAGGCAGAATATAGTAATCATTCCAGCATTGGTTCTATCTCTGATTTACAGTTCTAGGATCCTTTACAAGCTCAATCAAATATCAGTGTACTCCACTGAAACATTTCTTAGTTCTATTAGTGTCTATTAAAAAGTTCTTTTGTAGATCATTCAATTGATATTAGCATAAAGGTAATGCATAGTCATACAGAAATTCTGAAATATATAGAAAGAAAAGTGGAAATAAAAGGCAGCAATAATCACTCAAATGCAATTGCTCAATTTATGTCTCTCTATAATATATACACACACATTCGAAAATGCATTTAAAAATACAAATTGTTTAAAGTGTATATTACTTATATATACTGAAACATACACTAAACCATCTCAGACACACAAGTTTTATCATTTAAAAATATACTGTGGAAAATGCTTCCTGCTATCCAATATTCTCTCTAATATGATTTATAGTATCTACATGGTTTCTATTTTATGGATGAATTGTGTTTGATTTTAACATTCACCTTTGTTTAATACTTAGGTTGCCAACAATAACTTAATTTTAATTAATTCTTATGAAAATCATTATATAAATTTTGGCACATGTAGGTAATGATTTCTTCAGATAAATCTCAGAGTGAAAATTGTTGGGTCATAGAGTATGAAGTTAGTCCTATAAGATACTGAACACTTATAAGTGGTAAAGTGTTTTGACTTTATATCCTTCTTATCATAGGCACCATTCTTAGGCATTTACCATATGCTGAACATAATTCACGTTGCATAGATTTTCTTATTTATTGGAATAAAATCCTTGGTGTTTACTATTATTAGACTCGACTTAGTTTTCTCCTGGCAGAACTTGCATTTTTAAAAAATTCTTATATTTTTTAAAGTGTACTTGATCTCATCAACAGCATGTATTCTTATTTTGTATACAAGCTGGTTTTGTAAGTCATAAGTTAATACTGTCTCTAGTTCCCCTTGCCTTGATGAAATCTTGATGAATCTTCATGTTTTGACATAGAAAAATACAAGCCAGAAAACTATTGTCAATTCATTAATGCACTTGGAATATGGAATTTCTTTCAAGCAAAATTGTCATTGCTAATACCTACAATCATTTCCCCCATAATTTGTATTGTGTTACATTATTTTAACAGTAGGTAGGTAATTTATAGCTGTCTACTCATTAAGAACCTATACGCGGGGCACTGTGGTGCACGCCTTTAATCCCAGCACTCGGGAGGCTGAGGTAGGTGGAGCGTTGTGAGTTCGGGGCCACCTTAGGCTACAAAGTGAGCATAAGGCCAGCCTGAGCTACATAGTTCGACCCTGTCTCAAAAACTAGGGCCAGGAGCTTGGCTCAGCAGCTTATGCGCCTGCCTGACACGCATAAGTTTGTGAGTTTGATCCCTGGTGCCACAAAAAAAAAAAAAAAAAAAAAAGAACCTATATATATTGCCATTTTCTCTCTGAATTTGATGCTTAACTCAAGCAGAGCTGGCTTCTAAAAGTATTGATGGAATTACTTATACTAACAAATAAACATTATACATTCGAATTTAGGTGATGTTTAAGAACTATCATTAGTATGTAGGAAAACCAGTTATATTACATATACATACTATATATGTGCACTGCCCTAAGGTAATATAATTTGACATATTACACATCCATGTAACAACAACAGCAGCAACAACAACAACAAATAATATATATATATATATATATATATTTTTTTTTTTTTTGTACCAAGAATCAAACTCAGGGCCTTGTGCATACCAGGCAGGCACTTTGCCACTGAGCTAAGACCCCAGCCCTGTAACAAAATACTTTGTAATGGATTCTATTATAGTAGCTAGCAATTATTTTTCACTTACGGTAAAAATAAAGTTTTGGTATATGGATTCTGATACTAAATTAATTATGTAAATCAATTTATTCTTTTTTTAGTATTATGGTTCTAGGTAGGTTTTCTAATCCTCTGTTAGTATGTCAAATTAAATGTCTATGCTTGTTAGTAGAGAACAGCAAATATTTATTGGTGGCTTCTTTACCAGTAATAATGTTTTAATAGGTATAATTTTTTTATTCATTCATTTATTCATTATTTAAATAAGGACCAATAAAAAATCTGAAAATAGAGGTAATAAATAAGGTTATTCAAAGCATATATGATTCGTATGTAGGTTAGTTTAGCTCTCCAGTCTCAAGCTCTATTTACTGACAATTATAAGAATATATTTATTACATAATTGAAAAGATAGCTAAACAGATTTTCAGTTCCATTGAGACTTTCTCTTTAATCAATCTTGTTTCCTTAATTAAAAGGAAAAAAAGCTATCACTTAGACTCACAGTAATATTTCGTGGTTAACCATTTACAATATTATCTCATTGCAAATAACACTTTTCAAGTTATTTTTGACACTTTCAATGGCTCTCTAAACTTTTAATAAGAGTAGGCTTTAGTTTGATTATCTAGACTTGTTAACCAACTGTCACTGAGAGTGTAATGAAAGGATTTTATGGGTTTGGAGAGGGAGAACATGCTGGCAGAGCAATTTATCACTTAGCCCCATGAGCCAAAAGACACTCTGGCTCTCTTCAAACCACTTTGAGAGCTGCACTGAAAACAACCCGTTTGCTAGTGTCACAGGTGTAGCAATTGCATCTTTTAATTCTGCGGTTTAATTTTATTTTTTCTAAGGATTTACCAAAATTTCAGGTTTGTTTAGGCAATCTTCTATTTGAGGGATGACTTAATCTTTCACTCTCTTACCTGCTAGTATTTTCATGTACCATAAGTATGATGTTCATATTTCTATCCCTAAACAACTTTTTCATTAGATTTAGGGCAGCAAAAACAAATCTACTGTTTTAGTTTAATACTGGAAACCCAGGATACCATTTTATTTCACAAATTAGTGATTTTTTCAATGTACCAAATTATTAGACTATTTTGGAACATGAAAATGAGCTTATCAAGGTCAAATCTGTTTACTTTTTACTGAAACTTATTAGGTTAAGTCATCAGTTATCCAAGTAATCTCTCTAATGGTGTGTCAGCTGTGTGAGTCCTATATTTTTATATTCCCAACAGTTGGTGTGGTCATGGAGAATCACTGAATATCTAAGCTGGAAGGGACTTTTAAAAATTCACTTGGTTCCAACCACTTTTTTCCTGTTCCCAACTGTCATCAAAGTATGAATATAAATTCTGTTGTTTTGTTGAGGTAATAAGTGATCAACCAGACTTTATTAAATGAACTGCTTATAGTTTTGAATGGGTTTATTTCCTCCCCTTCTTGACATTTAAGTGTTACTTTTAAGTGTTTAAGAAAACACAATGACATCCATTGCACCTAGATTGATAACAAACATTCTTAAAATGGCCTTTGAGGCACTGCATCATATAGACCCTATACCATAGGGTTAAAGAAATAGCTATATCAATTTGCAAAGCCTAAATTTTCAGTTTTAAAATAAACTTTAGGTTTTTATATGTATATGCATAATATATGAAGGGAGGGAATATTTCCATTTGTTATGTCTGAATTTTATAGTGTCATGGAAATCATTTGCTATACTGCAATTTGCAACTCTTCACAATTCAAAATTTAGAGATATTATGTTGGTAGATAGAAATTGGATTTGGTAAGAATATTTACAGCACAGAAATTTGAAAATGACAAAAATCAAAACATAATTTGCTGTTCTGTAGATTGTGTAGACTTAAGAACGTGATGATGAAAACGTTAATACAAATTAAATTTAAAGAATATCATTCCATCCCTAAAGAATATCATTCTGACAGTATCACAAAAAAGAATTAAGCAAATACTCTTCTATTTGGTGAAAGTGTTACATGATTTAACAAAGTCATGACCAACAGGAAAAATTGCAGACCTGTATCTTCATTGTTTCACTTTTGGCTTCCTTGTTTAAGAAAATGAAAATATCAACCAATACTGATATTGAAAATTCACTTGCTTGTAAATTTCTGCTTTAAGGAGGTAAGAATTCAGTAAAAATTAACAAAATCATTCTGTGAAATACAGTTGTGTATATTTTATTCTTTGTAAATTTTTGCAAATATGTAACTTTGCCTCTGAAAGTCAATTCAGAAATCAGGAATAAGAGCACAACAGTGATCTTACCTACATTTTTCTCCTGTTTATCTCATTGTCATCACTAAACTCTAGAAAGACGTCACTTAGTTTAAAATATTAAGCTTCTTTTCACTTTCTTATATATTGGTTCCTCAGAAGAGATTCTCTTCATTCCTCCTTATGTGACCAATGTCTGCTCATTTTTAAAAATGTAGACTAGTAGCATACATAAGTATAAAAACAATTGTTTCATATAAGAATTAAAAGTATATCCTTCTTTGACCTCATACCCTATTCTATCTTCCCCCATTTCTACAGTATTTTATTTTGGCAGCTTGAAATATGAAATACTTTTTATTTAAGTTCTACTTTAGGAATTCAACAAAATTTTGTAATGTTTCATTATTTATTTATTTTTTCTTTTCCGGTACTGGGGATCAAACTCACAACCTCACGCCAGCCAGGCAGGCACTTAAGTCACTGAGCCAAACTCCCGGCCCTTATAACTTACATTTTGTATTTATTCGTATATATTAAACCTTTTACAAAATGAAAATGTTTCATCATATTTTCCACATTTCATTCAAATTTTGGAAATTTTAATTTTAAAATGTATTTTATTTAAAAATCAAAATACAAAGATATGTTGAAAACAGCATGAAGTTATATCATATTTCCACTTCTTTTGCAGTTTAGTTTTCAAAATTTCTATCATATGAAACATGAAATCTCAACATCTTTGCCTTTGTTGTATTTTCTATTTGTCACATTCCCCATTCTTTTGATAATTATTCATTAATGGTTGTATTTTGTATGCCTCACTTTTCTTAAATATTTAAAGAACAGTTTCTAATTCCATTGTTTCAATTTTTTATACTCATTTTCCAATAGTTTCATTATTTATAGACATGCTTTTCCATGTAAATCCTTAGGTTATTTCCTTATCTATCCCTCTTTTTTAGTGTTGCAATTTCCTTATGTATGTTAACATCTTGAAATATTTATTCACACATATCCTCTCTCTATTTTTTTTTTTTTTTGGTATGACGTAGAATTTGTTGACTGAATGTTGCAACCCACTGAAGTACTTTTCAGCTAGTTCAGGTAAGTCAATTGTTTCTGCTATAGTGAATGGCTCAGATGTCCCAGTCCTGTTCCCTTCCATACGTAGCATAATTCTGGCTGCAGGAACTGCCTCAGGAGAGGTCCGGTGAAGCTGAGGTCAAGTGTTTGGTTCATTCACGGTGAGAAGTCTGGTTTCAAACTACATATGAATGAAGAAATACAAACTTCGAGTACTTTTTACAGACATCTTATGATCAAGGGTGAAATCAATCTTAGAATAGAACTAACACTGTGAATGACAGCAAGAAGAAAGGTAGCAGGGAAGGAAACAAAACCAAAACAAAAATCCAGGATAAATATATCACAAATTTTTCAGCACCTCTGGATTTGCATTTGTGTTATCGATTGTTTCTTTATTGTTTAATTTTGCTGCTCTCTGTGTGCTCCTTGCTGTAGCATCATAGTAATGTCAAACAGCTTGTTAGAAATGAAAAATTTCAGGTCCTACTTCAGACCGACCAAATCATAATCTACATTTATCAGAATCTCCAGTTGATTCATATAAATATCAAGATTTGGAAAGCTTCATCTATAACAATAACTCTTAAAATACAGTTTATAGCTATCTGGGATACTCTAGGGCCATTCCATGTGGTCTATGATTACAAAAGTATTTTC
Organism: Dasyprocta punctata; assembly: GCA_004363535.1. Classification (NCBI taxonomy): domain Eukaryota; kingdom Metazoa; phylum Chordata; class Mammalia; order Rodentia; family Dasyproctidae; genus Dasyprocta; species Dasyprocta punctata. Next base: position 82,656 of record RJWM01000488.1, on the reverse strand, counting down.
ATAGTTATAATAAGGGTCAGTTTGCACTATCTAGAATGCCGAGTTAACGATTGTCCTCATCGTCTTAGAAACAACACTGTAAGAAGTACATAGACTAATAATGACTTTGAAGATTTCTCTCTTCTTATTCTAAGGTAGACTTATGCTGTTTTATTTTATTTGCACCTCTGTTTTTTGTCTCATCTTAAACCGATAATGTGATTGTACCTGGGAGGTCCTTCTCTTAGTCCTTGTGATTTGGGTATGATTTCATGTTCTTTTTCTCTATAACCAGCATGATAAATTGACTCATTTAATTCTCTTGGCCAGAGTGATTGGTTGAGGAGTTGACATTTGACCTCGCTTGTGCCAACAGAAGAAATATTGGCACTTCTTTTTCTGAAATAGTAGGAACAAAATGAACTGTCTTTACATTGTTTTTACTTATAAAAGCAAAGATTTAAATTAGTTTTGATAATGATTTCCTTTACAAATAACTTTTCTGTGATAGGTAGGTATAGAATTTAGGCCTAAAATATTCAGAATCTTGAAGCATATTCTATTTTACTTCAGGCTGCAACTGTTTTGTGAAGCAAAGGTAAGTTGTAACACCGACTGAAGCTTTGGAAATGCACATTTATTTTCATTTCCATCCAGATACTGATATTGATTTTGTTAGTGTGAACAATTAATAAGGTTGAGATAATAATTTTTACTTATTTTCATGAACAGTTGAGTGACATTTTGGTAGGCATCCTGTATAAAGACAAATATTGTGGCACTGAGAATTGAACACAGTGCCTTTGCATTGAGCTACATCTCAGTCCTCTTTATATATTTTTTATTTTGAGACAGAATCTCTCTAAATTGCCAACTTGTCCTAGCTGGATTGAACCTATGATCTTTCTATTTCAGTTTCCCAGAGTACTGGGATTACAGGTAGGCACCATCATGTCTGGCTTCTCAGATACATATTTAAAATAAAGTGCCGGCAACCTTTCCTACTCATTTTTCAATTCATATTCCCTAGCACCCTGCCTCCTCCTTAGTCATTGCCAAAATAAAAAGTGGATTTTGATTATAGGCACTACAATTGCAAATTTTTCCTTCACCACACAAGAAAGTGTGTTATTATTTTTGTAAGGGACTGAAAGTATTTTTTCAAAGTTGGTGTCATATATTGTTATAAGGATCTTCAACTATAATTTGACTTACAAAACTTTAAAGAATATTGCAATAAAAAGTATAGGATAAGTTTTCCTTTAATTTAATAAATATTTATTCTGTACTTAATATTATCTGAGGCTTTTGCTGGTTGATAAAATGTAGTCCACATGATTTATACTGAAGGACAACCTAGTTTAAGAGGTGAGATAGATATAAATATGCTTTTTAATACGCTGTAAGAAAAGCTGTAAAATATGAGTAACTTTGAGTGTTGGAGAAGTGAAATTGAGGAATGCCATGAAGTGAAGGGATATTATTGGTTGTCTTAATTGCTTTTTGGTAGCTGGGACACAATGCCTGAAATTTAAAGGAGAAGAGATTTGTGTTGATTTCTGTCCTTCCTTTCAAGGTTTCTGACCTTAGTAGGCTGAGTTCAGGGCAGAAGATGGGGGAAAATTCTGCTGTGGAGGAAAGTGGTTTTAAGTCAAGGCAGCCAGGAAGCAGAGTAGAAAGAAGCCTGGGGGGAGGTACACCCTTCCACATCACCGCCCAGTAGTGACCCATTTCTTCCAATCAGACAGCTGTATCACTCGTGTTATTCAGTCACCTTTTGAAAGTCTCTCCTGTGAGTGAGTGAGACTTTGGGGGAAACATCTAACAGTAAACCATAATATTGGGTAAGAAACACATGTTCAAATGCACTGGCATTTGATGCTCCAGTATTTGGGAGAACCGTAAAATAGTTGAGAGTTATTTCAAATTGGGGATGAAAGAGAGAAAACGAAAGAGATGCTGAGTTTAAATTAAGACCTTATATGTTATATCAAGGAAATCTGACTTTATTCCCCTAGCCTGTGTCACTTAAACTTAAAGAAAATCTATTTAAAAACATGAGGTAATCCCTTCTAAAACAATTTGTGATTATGCTAGCTTGCACATTCCTCCTTCCATGTAAATCATTTATTTAAACAAAAGAGATCTCTTTAAATGTATTTTAGAGGCAAAGAACATTTTGGAAATGGTGGAGACCTGGAACAGATGGTAGACATAGAAACCAAACTTACTACAATTTCTATGTAAATGGGAAAAGCAACAGGTTTAAGAGACTTGAAGAGTTGTAGGAAGATTTCTCATATGTATTGGGGCTTTGATCTGACATACTTGTTTTTAAGTAAGAAGAAAAAATGCTTTAAAGAAACCCCTGAATATATCACTGGGGTTTGACTTGCTAAGTATAATTATAAGCATATTAAACAAAGGGTAAATGTAAGCTACCTTATAAGTTAAAAGGATGAATTTATATCTTCCATTTAGAGTGTTGATAAAAAAGGCCCTTATTTCACTTTAGATTTGACATTATGTTCATTTGTGTATTCATACTCCCTTAAATAGTCTAAGGTCTATTGATTCTAATTTTATATACATAGTATTAATTTAGTTTTGATATCTAAAGAGCTCTAAAAATTTAATCATGACCCTTGCTTAATTTTCTTCCGCTTTTTCATTTGCTTATTTCTTTACTTCCATTCTAATCTTTGCCTATCTGATTTTATAACTTGGTCAGTAGAGCAATATTTCCCAATTTCTTTTACATCCTGGGATAGATAGAAAATGACATCTGCATGTACAACATGAAATCTAATAGGTAAAGTTTTGGAGACCACAAGTTAGTGTACTAGCCTACCAGGGCTTTCATTACACTTCTCTAAAGCTGGAGTAAACTTCTATTTCCTCACACTTGCATTTGTAATGCATTCCAACTGGTTGGGATGCTCTGAATTACTGAATGGAACATAAATAGTTCATGATAATGGGATGGAAGCCTACACTATTCAATAAGAACCGTGATGGCATTTGACATACTACATGAAAAAAAATGTCCATTAGTTTAAAAACCAATTACTATTCATAATATAGAGATTTTCCAACATGGTATGTGTAACTCAGGATAACTGAAATCATTACTGAGAACGTTATTGAGAGTACATATTTTATTGGTATCGTTTCAGTCTTTGGTAGCATATTAGAAAGCCTTTAAAAATTTTTATGAACAAGAACAATTAAGTTCAAAAAATATGTATCTTGAAAGAAAGACAAATGACTTGAATAAAGTTTAAATAACTCGATGCATGCATTGTGAAACTAGGAACATTGTTTTGTTAACTGCTATCTATATCTCATTGTCATAAGGCAGAAATTTCCTAAAATTTTGTCAAGTGAATGAATGAATGAATGAACGAATGAATGAATTGGCCATAGCGTCACATAACGCAGCATCAAAATGAGAATTACAATCTTTCAGCTCCTAGTTCAATACTTCGATCCAGTGTGTTCAGGGATATACCTCATATCATTACCAATGCTTGTGAATTATTCATTATACAGCATTGTGCTGTATAATGAATAACAAAAGATCATACACATATTCTAGATTGAATACTTTCAGTATATACTTTAATTTTGTAGCATTTCAAATCTATCATATTCATAAACAGAATGCAAAATGCTTGAGTTGTCATAGAGGTCATTTTGTAATAACATGTTTCTGTAAATATGTAGATAAATGTTTTTAAAATAAAAAAGTTGGTTTTAAGTAAGATTTTTAAAAATTTATTTGTGATTATACTATCTTGTCATTTTCTTCAGAAATGTAACATATTCAGGCTTTATTTTTTCTCATTAATTAAATGATGAGACATAAAACTAAATAAGTAATTACCAATATGTCCCATAGGCAAGCATTAAAATTGGAGAGAAGATTGTCACTGAGAACTTACGCCACTCAAGAATCCATGAAACATTCATAAGCCTCACCTAAAGTAAAGGTGTCTTTGTTTACATATTTGAAGATTTGCATATGCATGCCATGAACAAGGTTTCAAAAATGTTAATGATCCTATGACCACCTTAATTATGAATCCCCAAAATAGATACTTGTGAAATTCTCACATCACAAGGTGTTATTAGCTCATGACGGTTAGTCTTTCATGATAACTTACAGTGATATGCAGAACTATTTGTGGGAGGAATGCTAAGTGGAATTATTGATTATAATAAAATTCAACATGGAAGTTTCCATAAACTGTAGCTCAAGAATCACTACAAACTTGCCAGACCAATGTGAGTTATATTGTCCTCTTTTTATAATTTTTCCAACCAGGCTGTTATGTTTACAAAGCAGACATTACATTGGAGGTTTAACAGTTGCTTCACTATGATATTTTAGATGTATAGAATAGCAGAGTTTATGGAATTTAGGGAATAATTTGATGTTCTTTTAAAATCTTTGTGGGGTTGGATTGCATTAAGGAAAGAATATTTTATTCACATACAGAAAGGAGTACATTGATTTGTTTGAATAATGTAGTGATCTAAGATAAATCTCGCCGAAAAACCCTAATGTAACCTTTTGACAAGGTTTGAGTAGTAGTAGAGGCAATCATCATACATTTCACTACTTATTTACGTTTTTAGTATCTGATAGTGCAATAGAGATTACAGACAAGATGGTTCTAAAGAAGAGTATATTTTTAGGTATGCCAATCCAGTATTTCACAACCTTTCCCTATTTGAAATTATTAATAACCTATGAAACAGATGGATATTTATAAAACTGATCAAAAATCATCTAGAATTGCAAATTAATAGCTAATATCATTTGAAACAGGGCCAGAATCCAAAACGTCTCTAAAGTTGGAAATAATGGCTGAAATAAATAGAATTAATATGAAATGTTTAAAATAGGTAAATCCATTGAGATAGAAAGTAGATTAGTGTTACCAGGGATTGGGGGAGGTGGGGAATGAGGAATAGATATGATTACAATTGAATGTTAATTTTTGGCCTCAAACAGTAATTTGAAATTAGATAAAGGTGACAGTTGACAACATTGTGACTATAATAAAATCTATTAAATTGTACCCTTTAAAATGTTGAATTTTGTGGTATATGAATTATATTTGAAAAAAATTAACAAGGCATTTGTAGGTAATAAACCTGAAATAGAAGGAAAACTAAAGCAGAAACTGATTATAGAGAAATAATTTTCATTTTTCACATTTAGTTAGGTTAGTCTCTAGTTGCATTTTCATAAAGCCATGTATTTAAAAGAACAAGCATAAAATCATATTATTCTCCATTATTATTTAACATTAAGATATTCTAACTAGCATGCATGTTATAAGCATTGTAACATATCTGTCATAATATTAAAATATTAAGATAAGCCAATATTGTGTTTAATGCCAGTTATTTGATTGTCTACATAGAACACACAGCATTCTAAATGAAAACAACTAGATTGGGAACATTTCAGTAAGGCTAGATAAAAAAGGACCTTTTAAAAGTGAAAAGCTAAGAGTTTCCCTGTGTATTGTCAATAAACAAATACAAAATACAGTGAAAAAGAGGGTTCATTCAAAATATGAATTTAAATTATAAAATAGGAGTGAATTCATAATATATGTTTGAAGATAAAGATATGGGACTCAGAGAAGGGTTAGTTGTAGAAAATTAAATGAAAGCACTTTCTAAAGAAGAAATAAAAATAGTCAATAGGCATATAAAATGTTTAAAGGTACAGGCAATAAAGAAATTAAAATATGAGAATCTTATATAACTTAGTAATTAAATGAGCTTTCTATTCAGAGACTAATGATTGGGGTCTATATTTTCATGGTGTTTTAGAAGAGCAATTTGCCAATATCTTTCAAAACTCTTAAACTTTGCATAGTATTTGGTGCAGGAATCATTGTGCTCAGAATATGTCACAAGGAAATAATTGTGTAAGTACTCAGAAATGTATACTTGAGACTTTTTTACTGGATCATATTAATTATAGACAATAATGAGTTTCGTTTTGGCAGATTCAAACATGGATATATGAGTAATATAATTTGAGGTTGTTTCGCTCTTTTTGATGGTGAAAATTTTAAACAATACTGAATAGGATAAATGAGTTATGACTGTGATTAAATATTTTGCCCAAATTTCCCATAATAATATTTTCAGGGCCACATGATCTTCCTCTTAAACCAAGGCTATCTTGTGGCTCTCTCAATCAATAAAATATGATAAAACTAATATTGGATCAGTTTCAAAAGTAGGTCATTAAAAGCAGCATGACTCTCATCAAGCTTTCCCTTTTCAGAGACTTTTCTCTTTTGAAACCCAGCTTCCACACTATAAGGAAGCACGTGTCTCATGACAAGATCCTGGGTAGGTGTTCTAGCAAAAAGCCCCAGCTAAATTCCCTGCCAACAGCTGGCATCTACCAGTCATGCGGATGAATAGGATCTTCAGACTCCTGCCTCCAGCCTTACATTATTGCAGTTGATTCTAAGTAGAGCAGAAGCAAATTGTTGAGGTCTGCCAAACTACAGATCTGTGAACAAAATAAATGTTGTCATTAAGTTACTTCCTTTTGAAGTGATTTGTTACATAATCATAGTAAGTGCAACAATGGCACATCTAAAAATGCAATGTTCTGAAACCATTTCAGATGGAAATGCAGACAAATGAATACATGTTTCATAACATTTAAAGAATTACAAAGTGCAACCTAGAAAAAGGGTAGACATAAGAATATATGTCATTATATCCCGTGTGTGTGTGTGTGTGTGTGTGTGTGTGTATGTGTGCATAAAAATCCAACAACTAGCATATGTGTATATAGGAGGAAAGATCCAAAAATTTAAATCAAAATTAAAAAGTGGTTTTCTTCTGATAGCTTATACTTAATTTTTTGTTTATTTTGCTTGACTTTCTGTATTTTGTAATTTTACTATAGGTAGAAAGAGCATTTGTTCAATAAAGATGACTTATTAGATTAAAAAAACTGACAAAAATAAGTAAAAAGCAAAAGATGAATGAGAGTGTATAAAGGAATCTGGCATGGTAGCTGTTCATAAGAAAAAGATGGATGCTTTTAGATGATCACAAGTTCAAAATCAACCAACAGCATTCTGCAACTGGCAACATATTAATGCAAACTTTAGTAATTACTAAAATTTAGACTGCAGAGAATAGGAGGTAAACACGTGTTGAGGCACTACAGTTTAGGAACAGTAACTAGATTTCTTCCAAAAGACTGGCTGAAGTAGTAATAGATTTACTTGTTTAAGAGGAGGAACAATAGAAAATCTTGTTTATGGAAAAAGAAAATAAAAGATCATGATAGGGACAAGTGTGCTATCCTTAATTTGAGTAATTTTAGGAAGCAGGTTTTAAACAATAAACACAACCTCTGAGAGTTATACTGGGCTCATTTTAACATAATACTTCCAATTAAGGTATTGAGCTGTTCAAAAATTGGTTGGACAGCCACAGGCCATATTAAGATTCTCGTTTCTGGTTTCCTTGTTGTTCCCAGGTGTCAGGATGTTTAAAGAATGTTGTGCTTAATAGAAGATCTAGCCGGGGATCATTTAAAGTCCCAAACCTGCCAAAATCGACAAAAGTCTGTTCTCAGATCAGAGTTCCAGCAATACACGATTTGGGCAGGTCCTCTTGTAAAGTTGCTCTTTAATGTACTTTTTTCTAACAGTCTGGTTTTTCAAATTCCCAGTCTTTCCTAATTAGCACAGTTGAGCTAAGTTTGGCAGTGATTTTCTAAGAAATACTCATCATTCTAAAGATGATACGTGTCTTAATTAAGTCTCCTCATTAAAATCCCCTTGCTTTGATTGTCAGTGTGTGTCTCTACAGGGCACAAAGTAGAATTTGGCTGTTTCTCCTGTAATTTGATTAATGTAGACAACTCATCTTAATCATTTTAGTACTGCAAGGTGAACTTTCAGGTTATTTTTTGGAGGTAGACAGAGGATAGATGTGTTGTAAGCTTCTTTTCCTGTGAGGTTCCTGGCACATCTGGAATTCTGCTGGAAATACATAAATTATTTTATCAAGTTTTTTTTTTCTACCAGCCATTATTAGAAGCTGATTTAAACAGAGCACTAGAAAGAAAAATGATGTCCTGCATGAGTGTTGCTGAAACTCATGTGATTTTCCTTTTCTGCAAATCCTCACCTTTGGTCCTGTCTTCTCCTGTTACATACAGCTAGCTCTGATGGGTTTGAAGTATAGTCTGCTTTTAAAGTTCACCTCACTTTACTTTGGTAAAACATAGACCCAGATTTCTAAGCTCACGATAAATGGGGGCAATGACCCTGCATTTCCCTTTCCACCTCATCTTTGTTCTTAAAATCAAGTGAGAGTTTAGAGGTGTTAAGAGGAGCAGAATCCCAGAAACAATTGGATTCCTTTGACTTTCATCTAGATATATTAAAATAACTATACTAGGCCTGGTATGTGACACCACATACACAGCGAAACTGTGAGTATGATATTCAGGAGAAAATAAAGGTACATAATCAATATCTTTGGAAGATGTCTTTAAAAAAATAGTTGTGGTAGAAACTTAAGAATGAAACCCTCCCTTAAAAAAGATGAAAAAAAGGACCAAAGAAAGAGAACAGTTATATGAATTTATGATATCTGTGCTAATAATTTTGAAAGCCTTTTATGCTAAAGTCACTATACAAAGTATGTTCTGATTATCTATATTATTTATTGTTAAATATTAATAACTTCCAAATAAAATTGTATCTGTTTAGGAATAATGTATATATGACTAACTTCTGCTATAGTAGTTGTGCAAACACTTGAATAACTTGGAAATGAATGCAACATTTTTTTTCTTGCAGAACAAGTTATATATAATAGCATGTAAAGGAGGAAAACTCGCAGTGATTCTTTAAATCCTTTTGAGTGGGACCCAATTATTGACTTTGTTCACTTGATTGGCAACACACAAATGCCACTACATTCTACTGATTATGCACTAGAGAAATATTTGTCTCAATGAAATATCAGAATAAATAATACCTCTTCTGTTGGAGACCACTATGAAGCGGCTCTGAGCAGGATTTAAAATTAACTAATTGGCTTTCTGTTTATCTGTGAGCCTGTCCAAGGCCTAGACCCCTTGCCTGGTGATGGGAGCTGATTCATAGTAAATGAACCTCTATGAATCACTGGTCCTGACGGAGGTCTGTAGTGACCTGTGATGTCAGAGATACCTCAAAAGACAAGATAAGGTCACCTGGCTCAGACTCAATTAAATAGATAGAGACTGCACCTGCAGTCCTGTTCCCACCATAAATGTCATCATGGAGATAAGACCGTTCTCCTTAATCAGCACAGTTTACTACTTGCAGAAGTCTTTGAAGTGACTCCCAAGGTCCTGCTCATTTCCCGCGTTTTCCTCAGTATCCCCTCTCTTTGTCTGCTTGGAGAATAAATACGGCAATGGAGAGAGGCTCTTTGTCTTAGCCCTCATGATAGCCGCAGAGTCAAGAACTCTGCAGGGGCTTTGATCCTCCTGGAGCCCTAAAATCATACTACTTGTCTCATTTATTTAAGCCTTCGCCATACACTTGTTCGGGAGATTGGAGATCTAGGCCAGGTCCCTGATACTCTTCCAAAAACTGAAAAAGAAAATGCACACTTTATATTAACAGTGCTTTCTAAATGTAAGGAACTAAAGGATGAAGATAATCATAGAATGTGAAATATCCTTCACTTTTACATGGGAGGATATATTTAAGTACATGAAAGATATAAATATTTAAACATTATACACTTAACTACATTATGGATTGAGTGTTGGCTTTGAGAGATCCATGCATGTAGAGGTTAAACCTATAGTTTAACCAAATATATTGAGTAGTTGTATAGGATATGCTATGTACCCCCAAGTCCTCATACTTTTGATGGGGCTGAGTCTGATGCTTGTGATCAGTTTGTTGTCTAGCACCAGGATTAATGACGTGACTGCTACACCCACCCAGGGGTGGAGCTGAGATACAGTATAAGGCAAGGCAGGTCTTCCTCTTGCTTGCTTCCCGGCTTCCGCCCTCTCTCTTGCCAGCGCGGATTGCGGCTTGCAGCTTGCAGCTGCCATGAACTGTAGCCCCGTCATCCCATGCTGCCTTGGAGCCCACTTTATGGACTGAAACTCCCGAGAAACTGTAAGAATAAACCTTTCCTTCCCTAACTTTGGGCGTCAGGTATTTTGTCTCGGCAACGAGCAAAAAGTAACTAAGACAGTAGTCATGACCATCCTTTTAGATTTTGTCACATTTTCTACCTTGGCTCCATCATTAGTCACCTTATTCTTTCATAAATTGTGGTAATGGTTGAATTTCATGGATTTTGGAATATGACAACCAGTATCTAATCTCAGCTTTATCATTTGCTATATGACTTTATTTTATTTTATTTTTTTATTTTTTGGTACCGGGGATCAAATTTACAACCTGAGCTAAATCCTCAGCTGCTATGTGACTTTAGCAAGTTACTTCACATTCTTAATGTTCTGAGTTTGCTGTCTTTAAAGTGGACTAATACTATAGACCTTATGATTTTGTAAGGGTTTAATAAATTGATGCAAAGCCCTAACATAGTAGAGGAATCAAAATCATAACTATTGTTGCTAGTATGACTTTAATAGTGTTTGGGCTACACGAAAGAAAGAAAGAAAGCATAGCAAACTTTTTCTTCCACTGATTCTGTTCTTCATACTTCATATGTGATTGATAAGGAATTTTCTGTGTTACTATTGTTCAATTTTATGCATTTCTGCCATCTTTGCAAGAGAAAATGTACCAATCTTGGAGATTCACTACACATAGGTAGCATTTTCTAGCCATCTTGCTACAACACGATTCTAATGTACAGGAACCAAGTGTCCAAACTTTGACGAGTAAAGTAATACAGAAGGATTTCTTTATTTAGTGACAAAAAGAAAATTTTCTTTTTTTTAGAAAAAGTATTCAGAGAAACCCAGAGAATAATTCACCTCTGTTAGAAAATAATCTATAGATTATATTTTCTTTTGTTCCAAGAACATTTGAGTGTTATTTGAGGGAGCAAGATTAAGTGAAGAATCTAAGTTCAATTATAAATTTGATTGTATCTGTGTGTCCCAAACCTGGTGATACTATGGGAAGCTTTCAAATCTAAAGCCTTTTAGGTTTAGAGACATAACTCAGTGGTTCAATGCTTTCCTAGCTTGTTCAAGCTCTGGGTTCAATGCCCAGCATAAGAAAGAAAGGAGAGAAAGAAAAAAAGAAAGGAATAATGAAAGCAAACCAAGCAAGGAAGGAAGGAAGTAAAGACAAAGAGTCTGGTTAAAATACAAGCCATCCAAAGTTAATGAGGTGCAAGGGGAAGTGAAGACCAGTTTGTAGTATAAAACAGTGGACAGCTTGTATTTGCAGAGCAACAAAGTGAAAGTACTAGAAGGGGATGGAAGCTAAAATTATATAAATTATAGGATGCCTGTGTTTGACACATCCTTCCTGTTTAAGTGATGCTCTGGGATTCATTATGACTTCTTCAAATTTCCTTTGAAAGAACATTAGGCAAAGCTATGGAGGTTAATTAATGGTCTATTTGTCAATCATTTTGTAACTATAATTAACGCATCCCTAAAGGGTTAGAATACTTGAGTTCTGATAGAATTTTGCCTCAGAAACTACATGAGAGACCAGGGGGCACAAATCAGGCATGGGCAAATACTTTTGATTTGACCAATGTAGTCTGTGAATATGTTTGTTTTAAGGACGTGGTCTTCAAGTAACTTACTTAATTCTGAGACTATGAATGATTTAAGGAGGGTTCAAAGGATTTCTAGGTCAGAGTACCCATTTTACATAATCTCTAAGCTTTCAACATTCTTTAATATTTTGAGATTCTGATGTGGCTTCTAAAAATATCTTTGTAATTCTTTTTATTTTTTATTTTATTTTTTATTTTTTTATTTTTTTTTTGCGGCACGGGGGATTGAACTCACAACCTCGCACCTGCCAGACAGGCGCGTAAGCTGCTGAGCCAAACTCCCAGCCCTGGTTTTTTGAGGCAGGGCTGCACTGTGTAGCTCAGGCCGGCCTTGCGCTCACGTTGTAGCCCAAGCCTGCCTCGAACTCACAACGCTCCACCTACCTCAGCCTCCCGAGTGCTGGGATTAAAGGTGTGGCCACCACGCCCGGCATCTTTGTAATTCTAAGAATTATTTTTAAAGTCAGAAGATAGTAGCACAGGCTTTGCTTTATGGTATTTGGGAAGGAGTATATATACTTTAATTTCACTTAATAAATACATAGTGATTATATGAATGTATGGTCCAGCATGCTGTTATGTAGATTGCAAACACGGCTACAATATTTGTAGTAACTCCAACAAAAAGATAGAAACTTGTTCCTCATCCTTTAGCTCAGGAACTGATCTTGTGACTTTCTTTGATACAAGAAATATAGCAGAATTGATGAGCTACATGTTACATGAGTTACTAGTCCATACCTCAAGAAGCCTTCACTTTTGTGCTTTGTTCTTGAAGATCCTTGTGGCTTTAAGGCTTTGATGGGTAATGGGGCCAGTGACACATTTACTCCTACACTACAGGCTGATATAGTAAGACAAAGGAATCTAGAGTGATCCAGAGGTTCTTTTAGATTATTCAACTGCCCAATGACTGCACTCTATCTGTAAATACAAGGGAAACCATCCAACTAGTCTCACACTACAGAACTCATAGAACTGGACCGTAGAATTCTCAGCTTAGAAATGTTTTTAGCTCAGATCCACCAGGTAGTATGAAAGATAGCAAAGCAGACTGATATATTTGAAACAGTTCTAGTTTAGTTATGTGTAATGCCTTTTTCTCTCAAAATTATCCTTGCTCACGTGTAATTTGTACGTTCATCCTGATTAAACACTATCACAAGTTACTCCTTTCACTAGAAAATTTTACACTTAAAATATGTTACAGCTACTTTCTAGCTTAAACCTCTTTTATGAATTCCTATGTACTACAAAATTCAAAATTTTTCATGATCTACAATCTTATAATCTGGTCTCATTCTTCTGTGGATTTAATTTATAACATTCTCCTTTCATTCCAGAGTCTAGTACACTGGTCTTTTGTTTCTCAATTGTATCACTGTTTCATAAACCTCAGGGACCTTGTTTTTCCTTCCGCTTATAATGTTCTTTTTCCTGCGCACCATGAGCAACTTCTTATCCTTTGGAACAAAGCTTGATGCCATGTTCACGAAAGTCTTTTATACCCTTTCTATCTGTAGCTAAAAGGGGGAGTGAGTTAATCTTAACCACAGCATTATCTTAATTTTCATCTTATCACTTACTACAAAATATAGTTTAAAATAAAGTAACTCATTTGGCATTATCAGTGTCTCCCACTACAAGGTAAACTCTGAGACAATTGTACCCAAGGTCTCAACAGAGCACCTGGTGGAGTGGAGTTAAGTGAGACAAACAGACAGATGCTGTTTAATCAACTCTGCATTTAGAATTGAGAGGTCCTGAATTTAAAATTTTCTTGCTTCTAGGCTGTTTTATTTTGAATAAGTCATGCATTCACTATTTTCATTGTATTGAACATTTATAAAAATAAAATTTTAGAGCAAAGCATGGTGGTACATGCCTGCTATCTCGGCACTCTGGGAGACACAGGCAGGAGGATTGCTAGCTCCAGCCCAGCTTGGGTAACAGTGACTTTAGGAAGATACTGTCTCAAAATAAAAAGTAAATGGGCTGGAGATGTAAATCATTGTGAAAGATTGAGAGATCAATCTCCAAAACTGAAAAAAGAAGAGCTATCATAAATATGATAAAGAATGTAAAAGTATAAAGTAGATTGTAGTGTTATTAAAAGTCACTTATTAATGTTTATCTCCAAATAATGTATTTTCATACTAAATAGTTATATAAAATATATTTGTAGAGTTTGAGTGTTTTCTTTTGAACTTCAAGATCTCTGCCTGACTCTATCTCAAGAATGAGAAAAGCACTGCCAATCCTGTCAGAATCTAACCAATGTTCTGTGAATTATTATTATTATTATTATTTTTTGGTGACTCTAATTGAGTTGACAAAATCAGAGCAGTGGCTTATCACACTGAAAGTTTCGTCTTCTATTATTTATTTAATGTATTTCAGATTGCAGATTTTAAAAAGAACTTATTTTGAAACGTGCAAAGAGAGAGTCCCCTTACACGTGGTATCCTGACAACAGAAACTGTCTTACAATAATATCTAACCACACCATCTCAGTGTATCTTTGAATGATGAGATTACCTCCTGATTTGATGTTGAATGATAACAAAATTTGTGGGAATCAGAAACCCAGTGCTGTTTTCAAAGACATATAATGAGTCTCAAGGCATGAAGATAAAGCACACTGTAATTATTCTATGAATGAAATGACTAACACACAGTCATATACTACAGCATGAGTACATTTCTTAATAGTCTTATAAACTGAATTAATATATGAAATAATTTCAATAAATGGAAATGACCTATTTTATATTTTACTGTATAGCTTTCTCCAAAGTCATAAAATACATATTTTTATGCTTTTATGTTACTTTGTTAAATAGGGCTGACTTTGTGTGTATGATTCCCACATTGACAGGTTGGGCCTTGGTTTACGTCTCTCTCTTTTTTTGGGGAGGGGGCTCGGGGGATCAAACTCATGACCTTGTGCTTGCCAGGCAGGTACTGTACCATTGAGCTATAACCCTAGCACAGTTAGTGTCTCTAGCTGAAAGGAACCTAACACATAGTCTGGGTAGGTAATATTTGCCCTCTTTCTTGCTTTCTTTTAACTAAAAGTGTAACATTGTACATAGAAAACCTTGCAAACAGAATGAAAATATAACTTGCCCTCTAGTGGGGGTGTGATAGCAACTTTTTCAGTGAAAATCTGAAGGAAAAAATGTTTTGACTAAGAATTTTACTTTCGTTTAATTTTTTATTCAATTCTGAGGATAATAATTTTTTATTCAATTCTGAGGATAATGGAGAGTTATATTCTGTTATTGTAAAACTCAAAAAATATGACATTCATATACTCTTCCAAACCACATTGTTGGACGATATTTTCCAACAGTGTCTCTCATTCTCCTCTTTTGTTGTCTTACAGAATTCCATAAAGTCAAGAAGGAATGCATACAGAAGATCTTGTTTACTTTACTTCATTTATACATTGTAGCATTTATGTTAATTTTCACTCTGATAGATGCATATAGGTTTGGGGAAGCCTCAAATGGCTGCAACTAAGAATAAAGTTCAAGCAAATATGACAAGGTCTTCATGGAGACTGTCGCTGGCTTTGGAACATTCAATTTCTGAGAAGAGGTAAAGATAATTTTGTGCTTAGAAAATGTTTGCAGAAATAAAAGGTAAATCACCTCTGGAAGAAGCAGACATCATCATAGGCCCCAAGTAAAATTATGATATAGTTATTTTTGAAAATATGATGCTTGTAACATAATCGAAAGCATCCAAGTTATCCAGGCACATCCAAGAGAAAAACGAGCAGAGCCAGATGAAACAAGCAAGTAAAAAAAAATAATAATGGGTTCTAGAGTCTGAAGCCTAGATTCTGAAACAATAATGTATTGAAGAAGAGAAAATATATACTTAGAGAACTAGAAACTACAAAAAATTGACATTTTATGTCTAAAATATAATCAAATTTAGAGTGTTTAACAGCAGATTAGATACAAATGAGAGCAGCATTTGTGTTATAATCTAAGAAGTAATATGAGGTTAGAAGAAAATACCAAAATGAGCCTGAACAAGTCAAGACTAAAAACAAGAGTATGAAATCTATAAGTGAGGCATTCTGTCCTAACAGGGAGAGAGAAAGAGACAGACAGACAGACAGACAGACAGAGACAGAGAGACAGAGACAGAGACAGAGAAACAGAGACAGACAGAGAGGCAGAGAGAGATGGGAGAGGGGAAAGGGACATAGGGAAAGGGGAGAGGGTAAAAGGAGAGGGGAGAGGGGAGAGAGAAATACAATATTAAGAAAGTAAGAATATGTGAAAACATTTTTAGCAGATGGTTACAGAAAGGTGTTGACCAATATCCAAAAGATAAATAAGAAACCCAGGCCTTAATATCTAGACAATCTGCCTTACACCTATAAGATACATTTATAGATATATTGTTTCCACAAGCTTACTTGAGGATCTACTTACAAAATTTCTGGAGAAACCATGAAAAAAGAATGACCATGAAATTGAAATTAGCCAAATAAAACATTTTTGATTCTTTCTTTTCTCCTGGTCATGTTTTATCAAGTATAGTAAGTTAACCAGTACAAAGCTTATAGTTAACTATTTGGGGTCACTTTTCTTCTAATTCCAGTGAATTCAGTAAAAATTTTCTGGAATTGTATATTCGAATATTGTGGGGCTTTATGTTTTTGTTCGATATTTTTAATGTTTTTCTTTTGGGGACTGTAAATATGCAAGCAATTTTATTTTATGCCTTCCCTTATAAAGTAGATGAATTCACTAAATAATTTTAAAATGCCATAACAAGGCTGTTCGTAAAATTTTCTTTTACTTATGAATTTACTTTGGATCAAATGTTGTTTGTCTACTAGTAAGGTATGATACTATTTCCCACATTTTATATAGTGTCCTCTAAATGCTTGGTTTGTATATAACATCATTTCTTGATTTTTGGTGACTTAATTGATTTATTTTTTATTATTTTGAATAAAAACAATAAAACCAAGTGAAATAGAACAGAATAAAGTCAATTGAAATAAAACAATGACACCTTTAATTCCAGCACTTGGGAAGCTGAGGTAAGAGAAGCGTTGTGAGTTTGACACTGACTTGGGCTACAATGCAAGCTCAAGGCCGGCCTGAACTACATAGTGCAACCCTGCTTCAAAAAAACAGGGTTGGGAGTTTGGCTCAGTGGCTTAAACACCTGTCTGGCAAGTGCGAGGCTGTGAGTTCCATCCCTGGTGCCAAAAAAAATAAAAAAATTAAAAAAAATAAAACAATGAATGTGATACAGAACTACAAAACAAGAAAAAAGGAAATCAATAATGGCTACCATAATGCCTTTTGTTATTGTCAAAATAACCTACCAAACTATGAGACATAATAAAGTCAAAGAAAACAGAACAGAGTAAGACCAATCAAAACAAAACAATGAAAGCATTACAGGACTTCAAAACAAGGCAATAGGAAAACAACGATGGCTACCATAATGCGTCTTGCTATCTTCAAATTAGCTGCCTATACAAAAGACATGATAAGATCAAGCAAAACAAAATAGAATAAAATCAATCAAAACAAACCAATGAAAGCAATAGAGGGCTTTGAAATAAAATAATAGGAAATCAATAATGCCTACCATAATATATTTTGTTTTCCTTGAAATAGCTGTCCATGCCATCAAACATAATACAACCAAACAAAACAAGACAGAATAAAACCAAACTAAACAGAACAATGAAAGCAATATAGGGTTTCAAAACATGATAATAGATTAACAATGGTCACTGTTTTCCCTTGTAAGACATTTCCTCCCCTTTCACTTTCACAGTATCTATTGTGCAATTTGGATCCCACTAACTCCTTTGGTTTTTTATACTAGTGAGACAACACAATATTTATGCATGTGACTCTGAACCGTTTCACCCATGAGCATGATTTCAAATTGTGTCCATTTACCCACAAGAGCCTCAGTGTTATCCCTCTTATAGCTGAGCAGATTTCCATGGTAAAAAAAAATGTTATATCTTTCTTATCCATTCTGCAGTTGATGCACAAGCCGCCTCTACTTTTTTCTGGTTCCCTGTCACATAGGGCATTGTTCTCTCTCCCTTGACTTTCTGTCTCTGAATATTCTTTTGAGTTAAATGTGTTTCTTGTGTAAAGCATATTGATGGATCCTGTCTCCTGATTCACTCTGCCTGTTTCTTTTTATTGGTGAATTGAGGCCGCCATCTACATTAATGGTGATGGCCCATATCACTGACTTGTCGCTGACATGCTATTTTCCTGCCATTGGCTGCCTACTTTTCCCTTCCATTCAGTTGTCCGCCCCACTTGGTGATCACCCTCTGCCACTGTTCCTGGAACCGTGGTCATTTTTATCTCTCTCTAGAATGTCCTTCAGTGTTCTTTGTAGGTTTAGTTTGGTGGTAATGAATTTCTTCAGTTGTTTTTTGTCATTGAAGTATCTTATTTCTCCATTAATTTTGAAACATAGTTTTACAGGGTACATCAGCCTGGATTGGAAGTTGTTTTCTTTCAGGACTTGAAATACTTCACTTCAAGCTCTTCTTGATTTGATGGTTTGTGCTGAGAAGTCTTTCATGATTATGATGGGCTTTCCTTTATAGGTGATTTCTTTTCTCTAACAGCTTTTAATATTTTGTTCTTTTCCTGAATTTCTAGGATCTTTTGCTGAATTTCTAGGATCTTGATTATTAGATGTCTGGGTGTAGATTTATTTTGGTTATGGCTAGTTGAAGTGCTATATGCCTCACTTATCTGAATGTCACATCCTTTTCTCATGCTCAGGAAGTTTTCTGCTTTTACTTCTGTAGATAGATTTTTTATGTCATTTGTGTTGCCCCCTGCTTTTTTACTGACACTTATCATTCTTAAATTATTTTTCTTTATATTGTCTTGCAGTTGTTGAATTGTTATTTCCTGATTCCTTGTTATTTTTAAGAGATCTTTCCTTTCATGATCACTAGCTGCAAACCTTTCTTCAAGATTTGAAAGCCTATCTTCAATTTCTTTCAAGTGGTTTTGCCAGCTTTCAATAGAGTTTTTAATTTCCTGAATATCTCTTTGAATCTGTTTCTTACATTCTAAATCTTTCACATATTGTTCATTCAAGGTTTCCCTCATTTTACTATGCTCACTTTTTATCTATGTCTTCTTTAGAGATGCTTAGCAATTTTTCATTGTTTTTCATTTCTTCTTTTACCTGAGATAATATTTATATTCTAATTTCTTTTATTGCCTCATTAAGTTGTTTCTTTACTTCAGTTTCCATCACTTCAGAAACTGCAGGTGTGCGACTCCCATTCTCTTCAGTTTTTGCATCTCCTGGACTTGCTCTGCATGGGTTGGAGGCCAGAGACTGCCTTTTGCTTCTTTGTCTTGACATTTTCCTGGGTTCTTCTGAACAAGCAGGTAGTGGGGTCCCAGGCACTTCCTGCATTGGCTACAATTACTCCAAAGTGTGACTCTTTGGTTCTTCTGGCCAGTGCTGCCTACAGATTGCCAATGGTGGCCACTGGGTGCACTGGTGCAGGGCTGACTTCTCCTTTCCAAAGCCTACACTGGCTACCAGTGGGAGGAAGCATCCACATAGTGGCAGGGCTGCCTGCTGCTTCCTGGACCCAAGCTAGTTACCAGCAGGAAGTCTCCCAGATGGCAGTTGGTGTGCACTTGTGGGCAGGCTCTTATTCTTATTTTTATAGTGCTTTTCAAGGCTCATAACTTTACTCTGTGATTTTTTTTGTCTATACTCTTTGAGTTTAGCTATCATTCTTTTCCACATATTTATGGAGTTCTTATTGTATGTCTGGTCTTACAGTAGTACTGGAGATATAAAAATGAAAAATAAAGCCAAATCTTCTTTCATGGAATTTATACAATTACTAAATGACAAATATTAAATAAATAGATTTAATACATTGCATAGTAAATACTATGAGAAGAGAAATTCAGGATCTTATCATGTTCATATTAAAAACAGACACCTAAAAAAGATTTAGATTCTTTCATGTATTTTTGCACCTAGTCTACAGTTTGGGTAGAGCACTCCCATAGATTTTCAGTGTCTGGAAGCTTCAAGAAAATATTCTAAGTGGTAGTGTTTCATTGTATAAAAATATCACATCTTTTTTATCCATTCTTCAATTGATGGGCATTTGGGGTGTTTCCAAGGTTTAGCTATTACAAATTGTGCTGCTGTAAACAAAGGAGGACATATATCACTGCAGTATGTTTTTAAATTCTTCTGGGAAAATTTTCAGAAGGGGAATAGCTGGTTCAAATGGGACCTCTATAAAGAAAGACAAACTTGAGGCTTTTGTAGGTAAATGGATGCAGCTAGAGATTATACTCATTAGTGAAATAAATCAAATGCACATGTGTAAGTATCACCTTGACCTCCTAATATAAGAAACTATAAGAGTAAGTAAGATACAAGGTCTGCAATAGATATTGAGAAAGGGAAAGGAATTGCTCAGAAGGAAAGAACAACTGGGATGAGGAAAAGGAAAAATGAAGGAAGGAAAAAGAAAAAAAATATATATACACAAGATAGCTAACAACTACACTGCTAATTATTTTTAGTTCATTAAAGAGATCAGTTGTGGCTTATACTGGTTGATTAATTTTGCTTGCCTGTATCTTGTATTCTGAGCAACTACTTTGAAGATAATAATATGCAATATATTAACCATTGTTAATTTATTATTCTGTTTTCATGTTGTATTATAGTTTTTATTTTTGCTTACTTTTCTCTCTTTAAAATAAAATAAAAAAGAAAATATTTCTAGAGGAAGAAATGTCTAAACTAAGTTTTAAATCAGAAGTAATTATAACAATATCTGGAGTTAAGGGAGGGGGAAATCTAGGTATTGACAGTTGAGTGTCTTTGTTTTGTTTCCATTGTATGAATGAATAAACACAGCGAATCTATGAAGATGTGATCCCAAGGATTTGTTTTTAGTGTTAGAATTTGATCAAATTCTTTCTTTCTTTTTCTTTCTTTCTTTCTTTCTTTCTTTCTTTCTTTCTTTCTTTCCTTTCTCTCTTTTCTTCTTTCTTTCTTCCCTCCTTCCTTCCTTCCATTTTTTTTTGCTTTTTTTTTGACACAGGATCTCATTATGTAGTGCAGATTGGTCTTGAACTCATTTATGTAGCCCAAACTGATTCTGAAATCATGGTGATCCTCCTGCCTCAGCCTCCCAAGTGCTGAGATTATAGGCATGCACCATCACACCTGGCTGATCAAATATTTTCTTTAGAAAATTCTTGGTAGATAGACTCAGTTCTCCTATTCATAGTAACTATCTTGTTATAAAAAAGTTTTCTTCATGTCTTCATGTCTGCTTAGCACCAGGAGAACTCTAAGGGTGAAATATCTAATGACTGATATGAAAACAGTAGGTAAGACCCTTCAGTATTATAACTTTGGAAGCTATATTTTGTCTATTCATGGACATTGCATATTCATGAAATCGCATATTTCACAATATTGGTTGCTATTAATTCTTTACTTATAATAGTTATCTTTGTAAGATTGTATTAATTTTTTTCAATATATCTTCTGTAGACTTCAAAATTCTTCAAGGAATGACACAGTTTTGCCTCATGAATCTAAGAACTGCTAACCAATTATGCATATTGTGGAATCCATATGACAAATGTCCAGTTTGCCAGCTGCAGGGTAACATCTATGCTGGCTTGCTAGATTTTTTAGTTTGTTTTCATGTTTAGAGAAGGTTCACAAACATTAACTAACATATCACATTTATGCTTCCAATGTCAAAGTCTTGTTGTAATTAAATCCTTGGAATATTTCCTTTTAAGTATACAAAGGAAAACATATTTTGGCAACAATTACCCTGTGCTTCTGTAGGGAAGTGCTTGATTCTTTTTTGGCTGAGGTGCACACAGAAACTAGAAATCAGCAAATTATAATGAATTGCAAGTTGTAGTGTTAATCCCTAGAGTGAAGTCAGAATAAGAGAATAATGTAATAAATATGAATTAAACTGATTTTAGAAACTTCATTTTATTTTTTTAAAGCATTCTGTGAATGAAGAAAAGCTGAAGAGGGTAATATTTTATTCCTATGAACTTAGATTCTAAAACCCTCTAGTGTTAAACTGAGAAAAGATGAAAGAGGGAACAAAAATAATTACTTGTTTGATACTACTGAATTAGCTTTCTGCTTCTGAGTCAGTTAGGTATTTGAAGCTCTTTCTCTCATGTGACTTCCATAGATTCCCACTGAGCAGGTGAAGTAATTTTCTCTGTCTTTCTACCCTTCCTACTACACGTGCTCTGGTTTTCTGGTGGCCACCTTTATCAAAATTTCTGTTTGTGTTGCCTACTATAGTGTTTAGGAAATGGTTGGTTTCTTAAGTTCAAATTCTTAGTAGCTGTGTGAAATTTGGTAAGTTATCTGATGTTTCTTCCTTCAGTGTCCCCAAACAAAATTAAGTGGGGGGTGGCAATAACCAGAATTCACTTCATCGAAATGTTAATACAAAAATCATTTATCTATCTATCTACCTTCATCATCATCATCACCTATATGCTATTATTTATCTATCATTTGTTTTTCTGTCTTCTCTTTTCCCATCTGTCCATTCACCTAGTCATCCATCCATGAATTTTATCTATTTGTATATGTCCTGAACTTTGAGTTATTATTGTCACAGTTTTTTATTTTATATATGCATACAAATATAAGTAATGTGTGTGTTTATATACATATATATATATACATATATAAACAATACATGGGCACATACCTATGTACACAAATATAAGAGTAAGTCCCTGAGTTATGAACATTCAAGTTAAAAACTTCCACAGGTGTACTGAATAAGACTTAATTTTTGGCTTATGAACAAATTAGACTTATAAACAATTTTCCTGGAATGGAACTCATTCATCCGTCAGTGACTAACATACATATCTCAACATCATGCTACTCCCCTTAAACTGCAAGCTTTATTATTTAGAACAGTAAATATGCATTTAGATTTCTATACTTTCTGTAATAACCCATTCTTTCACATTGCTATGCTTCTACTGCCTAAAGAAACCCCTTATGACTTCAGTACAGGTGTCATTGAAATTGTTTTTTCAGTTTGTAAGAAAAACTCTTCATGCCACCATATTTTTATTGGGTGTAAGAGTTTAGATTGACATTTACTTTTTTTAGTACTTTAAAGCTGCCATTTCATTGTCTTAGGGCTTACATCATATCAACTCAAGTGAGCTGTCAGTTTTAATCTCTGTTACAGCTGGGAAGGTAACATCTCTTTTGCCCTTCTACTTTTGTTTAAGTTTCCAGCAGATGTACAACCCATGTGCTGATTGTGTTTTTTCATTTATGCTGTTTGAGCATTTTGATATCTTTTACAGGTTTGATGCTGTTAGTTGGATTTTATCATCTTGGAGAAATTTCTGCCCAATATACTTTCAAATATTCTGACTTTGTATTCCTTCTTAGACTCCAGTTTCAAGCTTATTTTCAATTATGATTCTTATTCTCTTACTATATTTTTAATTTCCTTTCAAACTTTGTATTTAAATCTTAAATAATTCTTTTAATAGTGTTTAATAATTTGTTAAATCTGTTAAATTCATAAATCAGTTTATTTTATTTTAATTTTCTGGAATTCTAAATGATTATTCAAAAATTTTCTGTTTTCTACTAAAAATTTTCAATATCTTTTCCTTTTTCTTTAATATATTAGCGATAGTTATTTCTGAATCCCTGTTTGATTACTACAATACAAAAATGAACTGACTACCTGTGGGTCTATTTCTGCTACATGTCTTTTGATTCTGATTTATTGTCATGGTTTATTGTCACATGATAAATGACAGTATTTTTAAGAAAACTTACAGTCTCTAGATTATGCTTAATTTTTTTTCTTCCTGAGAGGATTTAATTTTCTTCACTCTTATTTTCTTGATTTTTTTTCTTATGCAAGTTCAGATTAGTTTTCAAAATATTTCAGAGAAGAATTTAATGCCATATTTTGCACTTAGTTCTTTTCAGTACCCATTACTTTAGATCTTGACTGGTTGAGTAATTGGCTTCCTTGATAGTCTTGTTGCCAAAAAGGCTTCCAATTAATTGTAAGATTGAGGAGGATATTCCGGCCATTTCACAGAACACATTGTAGAGTGCTGTTCAGCTAAACTCTGAGAATTTACTATTGAAAAGTCATAGATAGATTAATTAGCTATTTTAAATGCATGAACAAAATAAATACAAATTAAACTGGAACTTGTCAAAAATTCTATGAACAATTTGAAATAATGTAAATTCCTAAGATTACTTTTTAAAAAAATAAAATTAATACTAGGTACTAATTATATCAATCCATCATGAATGACACCTGTCACACTGCATATTTTCCCTCATGATCATCTACAACCAAGTACTCTGTTCAATTTGCCATTATTTTCTAGAAAAGAAACACAAGCTCTGAAAACTTCATGTACTTATCTAGGCCACAGAGTAACTGACAGAATCAAATTTTTATTTGATCCCAAATCTATTGCTTTTCTTCATGATACTGTTGTGATTAACCACAACAATATTTAGTGATTTCTGTTTTATTTTATGTTTTTCAGTATAGTGAAGCTTACAGTTGTGATTGAGGACTGTTATATGTTTAAGTATACATGAGATATTTAGAAAAAGAATGACTGTAGAATAGAAAATATGCTACTTGAAATTTTAAAAAAGTACATTATGAAATCTTAGGTGATTGTGTGCTCTCTTGCAAATCTCTCAAACTTTTAGAATGTTACTTAACAATTTACATGTACATGAAATTAAAACTCTGCATTAATTTTTCAGTAGCTTATATCTTTGCTGTTTTAATCATAGTGATTTCCATCATTTTCATTTTTGTAAAGTAAAATGGCCAGTGAGTGGGTGTTGTTGGATCTGCTAAAGTAAGAACTCATCATGCAAGATAATACCCATGAGTTACTTTATCACAATTTTTATAGAAATGGTATCATGAAAGTTTATTCAACTTTCATCTTTGAGTCAAGCCTTGTGTAGTATAGAATGCAGTTTTTTCACCTGCAATGGATCTATTTCAAAAATATATATAATTTTACAAGTTTGAGTAATATGATTTAAAGACTAATTTACATTTGTGACCCAAATATACTACTGATATGTGAATGGTAGGGAAAAAAATGTCTGAAAAGTGATCAATCTGAAAAATTTATTAAAGAAAGTTTATAAAAAAGCACTCATCTTTTTCTTCAGTGCCAGGATGGATTTATTAGACAGGGGAATAAGGCAGATCAATGTGCTATATAGAATGGATTGAATAGGTTGTTCGATGAAATATCATACAGTAATAGTAAAATAACATCAATTTTAAAATACCAGAATTTAAATGGTATTTATTTAAAAGTCAAGAAAGGTCATACAAAGGAGAGATCAAATACATAAATCCTTCTAAATTGGTCAGCAGATAATCTCTGTTCGTCTGTACTTTCTGGCATATTACACATAACTTATTATGTCATAAGTATAGTAAATTACAGTTGTTGATCATTTTCTTTTCCTGCTAGACTGCTCGGTCTTTCAGATCAGTCAGTTATATTTATTCATGCCCAGATCTACAGTGCCTAATAAAATGACTGCTATATCTTAGGTATTCCTTTATTATCGGATGAAAATGTTTAATTTCACAATTAGCAAAATGTTAATTTCAATTTTAAACTGGGTCAAAAACACTCAAACTTTTTGAAGTCACATAAACTCTAATGTGTGTAATATTTAAAAATGTTACTTCTTTAAGAAAAGAAGTATTACTCATCAAAAGATCTGGTTTAAAGTTAGGTTCTTCCTTAGATGATGAGAAACCAAGAAGGTAGAAGTTACTTACTATGGAAAAGTTCTCAATTTTTTAACAGATGATAGAACTAGAGTTACTGCTTCTGAAATTTTTGTTAGGTTTTGAAAATATTTTGCATGATATCAGCTTTCCCCGTTGTGATATAACAAGTACGGTGTTTAGGAACAGGAACTTAGAATTGAAATCTTTGTTGACAGATTCATCCTATCAGTATAGTGAATGTGCTTAGATAAGAACTAATGTAAGGTAAGAGCTTACTTAAAAGTTGTGTAATTATAAATCTGACCATATGTTCTCTTGTGTAAAAGCAAAATATAATACGCCCTTGAAATATTGTTCATTTCTCAGTGTGTGACTTCCTCAAAGATAAATATTTTGTTATACAAAATTTAATTGATCCAGAAAGATTTATGTTAAGTAAATATTTTTCATTAAGCATGTAAATGTAGATTGGTATTAATTGTAAATGCTACAGATATAAGGGCTTCAGGAATATAACTAACCTACTAACAGGCAATAGTTATTTTTTTTTTTTATTTTGTATGCTTCAGGAAACATATGATCTCCCTGCTGAGACTATAAACACTGTAAAAGCAGAGCAGGAGCTCTGATATAAGTGAATATACAATAAAACCACAAAATGAGATAATTTTGAGAACTCTTGTGAAACGCATTACACGTGGAATACTTTCATTTTTCTTTCCAAAGCTACATGTGGTGTGCTGAGAAAATTTTTTCAAATGTAATTGTAAGAACTCTAGCAATCATCATATACCACAGAAAAATAAATTTAAGGCGTTTCAATTTTTTTGGGTACTCATTAAAGCTTGCTTCATAAAACTGATTATTACATAAAATTCTTTTGGAAATACTGAATATAAAATAAAAAGTACAAGTGTTGCTTCATATAAAATTTCTCAGAAAGATCCATAAAGTAAAGGATAACATACGGAAAAATGTGTGCATTTATTGGCAAATGTACATGAAGTAATCTCAAATCAAACCATGAAGTCATAACAGATATTCAAGATGTAACTGAAGAGAAATATTTGCTGATACATTTTTAGATGGGGATTCTAAACTGATTTGCTTATTAAAATTGTCACTGTACAATCAGAGAGTGACTAACTTATACCAAAGATTTTGGTTACTGAGAAGATTTGAATTATTTGTTTTTTGGAAAAAAAATTCAGAGACCAACAAATAAGAAAAAAGATAATTGCTTATCTGAACTAACTTTGAACATGCTCTGAAATTTGTCTAGAGTTTTGCAAATCATTGAGTCAAAAGTGCTAAATATGAAAAAGCAGACGAAGTTATGTGATTGCTAATTTAAGAGAAAAACATTCTATTTTTTCCTAATATAAGAGTAAGAGTTAAAAGACCATTGGGATTTATTTTCTGCATATTTGGCTTCAATCTAAAGTTTGAGGTTAGAGAGTAAAATAATTGGAAACACTTTAAGACACTGACCAACCGAGACTGTTACCTAGCAATATAGAATATGAAGAATAGAATAGCAAGAAAAAGTAAAGAGAAATGGGAAA
Source organism: Dasyprocta punctata (assembly GCA_004363535.1). NCBI lineage: Eukaryota > Metazoa > Chordata > Mammalia > Rodentia > Dasyproctidae > Dasyprocta > Dasyprocta punctata. The sequence goes on along the minus strand of RJWM01000488.1, from coordinate 55,458 downwards.
GAAAAGTAGAAAGCAATGAAGTACAAATAATACAATATGAGCATTAAATGGGAGTTCTTTGAAACAGATTTTATATATTTAAAAGCTTCACATCCTTTGAGAAATACAACTTATAATTTAGATACACCTCAAGATTTAAGTAATTGTTTTTTCCCACCACAGCCAACATTATTGTCTCCTTTCTTACTCGCTGTCAGTATTTCAAACTGCTATGCTGCTGGGATTCCTTAAAGAAGCAACACCATTTTTTTTTATAAAATGCGTTTACGTGTGAAATTAACGTATATTGGGTACTCACTTAATATTATGCATTTATTTATTACCTCACTTAATTATTGTATTAATTATTTTTACCTAATAACTCAGATTCTTAAAGATATGATTTAAATTCAATTCCAGTGGTAAGACTAATTTCTATACTATTTGCTCTGATGTTTGTGAATAACATTTAAACACAGGAAATAAATTTCTTTTTTAAGAAAGTAATGTTGTTGCCTTAGATGTGAATGGTATAAGTTTATAATTAAAAGAGAGACAACTTATAGAATGTTGCAAACTTTACAAGTTGTGAGGCTTTATTCTTGGGACAAGGTTGACAATGATTCTTGTGTCCAAGGTACACATGGAATATCCTCAGAAGAACCTCAGAAGTAAGGTTATGGTGCAGAGAGACACAAAGATCAAGTTAATTCCCTATTTTGAACTGAATTAAAGTTCTTAGAAGCATAGACTAATGTATCTTTCCTACTTTACATTGTAAAAGACAAAAGATAGTGAAAATGATAGTTATTAAATTAGTATTTTCTTAATTCACTTATAAGTAGGGCAACTGTATTCTCTTAAGTAAAGTTCATAGACAAAAATGTCAATAGCACTATTTAAGTTGTAGTCTCCTAAGTCTAAGATCTATTCTATTTTGTAAATTATAAGAAGTACATTTTTCACTTTTTAACATCTATGTAGGGGAGGTACAATTATAAGTCAATGTGATTTTAAGATGTCATTCATATTATAATGGTTAATGGGAATTTTTCATGGTACACAAAATTTTGGTGCATTGCACTTTTAACACTTAACGATTTCCTATATTTAGTGAAATTCAGTGTAAGGCATACCATTCACAGAAGAAATTTCTTCCTGGAGATATTCCTGAATGTTCAATGATACTTTAATTGAAAACACCCACCATTATTCTTAGTGTACACATGTATAAGTTTCAAAATTAAAAATCAAACAGCAAGCAAAATAAATTCAGAACACAAAGAATGATTTACTAAAGCAAATTGTTATCATGATAGCTGTTGGCAGATTTATTTTCTTAGGATCTCTTTCTGATACCATTTGAATTTTTTCCACCTGTTCCAGTCTTAGTTTTTGGACTCATTATCTGTATGACCATGACCAGAAATTTAGCCCTTTTGAAGCACAAATCCCTTATCTGTAAAATGGAGTTATACATTCTGACTTGTAGAACAGTAAAGAGAACAGCATTTAATGGCAGCTATAAAGAAGCAGCGCAGTGCCTAGCACATAAATGAACAAAAATCTTCTTTCTTAACAAGTGACCTTGAAATAAACGGTATCTTGGAAATTGAAATGTGTCAGAAGTAGTAGAAAGTTTCCTGATTATTGGATTAACTTGACTGCAAACAATATTGACAAAGTATGTTTGAAGTAGATGGTCTTAAAGCAGTCTGGAGGATGAATGTCTTCTGTTCATTTTAGTGCATGATTGGCAGGACACAACAGAATGAAGAATGGTAAACAAAACTCCTATTACAAAGTGACTGCGCCCATCAATCAAAGATCTTTGCCCATGTCTCTAAAACAAAAGGTGTGAGGATCATACTGGGGGCACCACACTGTGAGACAGCAATGCAGTTAAATACCAGAGTGCTTTTGCAGTCAGCACCAGGTGACAATAAACCATAGTCCTGCACTGGTGTTCAGGCATACAGCTAATTACTTATTAATTCAGTTCAAATATCTCAAACTCAGAGTTCAAAATTCTTACCATGAGAGTAGCTTTGGTCTATATACATGATATCTACAGGGATTCTGAAAAATGCACAACTATCAATCAGAAAGGGAAGACATACTGATATATTAGCATGAGTTAGAGCATTATATTAGATACAAAAGGAAAGAGAAACCGAGAAAGTAAGGTTATCGGAGAGAGAAAAATTTAGACAGTCTCAGAAGAAGGACAAACTCTAGCAGCAGGAAAACAAAGTGAATAATTTAGGCAGATGAAGACTCTAGGAGCTTCATTACTGGTAAAAGAATATGCATTAAATTAAAGTTCTGAAAAACAAGACATACTGATATTTCACTGTCACATGTTTGGTTTCTGGCACAGGACATGACACAAAATAGAACTTTGATGAATATCTGTTGAAGGAAGCAAAGGACAAATGAGGCATTTTTAAAAGAAATATATTTATACTGATTATATATTGGCAAAATGTGACTAAGTGCAAAGTGAATTTTACTTTATAGGTTCATTTCAAGCAAGATCATCACAGAACATGGATGAATCATGTGATATCAGGGTTGATTTTTCAAGAATGTAGGATATGGTATAAAATATTTAAACCTATACAGTAAAAGGAAGGTGATATGTCACATTCTTTTATGCATGGACCATTTATTCTGTCATATATTTGTAATCCCAGTGCTTACCCTAGTGCATAAAATACGAAAGATATTCAATAAACATTGGTTAAATTAATGGGATTCTAATACACACAGCTCATCATCTGAAAGCTTCGTGCATGTTTTGACTAATAATCCAGAAAACTGACTGAATTGTTGCCATGTAGACATAGGCAATAGCAAGCCTTTCTCATCTATTTATGGGTTATAATTTGGCTTGTTTAATTGTGTTTGTGTTTTACTGTGTTGTATTTTCTTTGTGAGAATATGTTTGCTTTTCTGCCAATTTTTTTTCTCAACCGCATTTACATGTGTACTGACAAATTAGTATATTTCAGTGGCCTTATGTTTCTATTGAACGGGCATGAGATGTTTTATTTTCAGCATCTGTGTATTTTAAAATATTCTGTCTAGGAGATGCCAATTTTTCATGTAAATGAAAATGAAAAAAAATGAAATTGAAACACTGGTAAAATAAAAGAGGGGCTGCCGAGTTGTTGTAAAATATGTACCCTAGTCATTTCTTAGAGATTCTAATTTAGTTTTGTGGGGGAATGACAGTGGGAAGAGTAGAATGTACTGTGCAGTTACAGTCTTTAAACTCACATGTGCTTTTCCATTCCTATTTTGCCACTATAAATCTTTTTTTTTAGGGGGAGGGTACTGGCAATCAAATTCTTGACCTCATGCTTGCCAGGCAGGCACTGTGCCGCTGAGCTGCATCCCCAGCCATCACTATAAATCCTGTTGGGATGAGTCTAACTGGAATTGGGAAAAATATCCATAGTTCAATTCCCACCTGAAGTATCTCCCATTGATTTAACCTGCGCCCCTTCATCATCATGTGCAATCACTTAATATTCACACACACACACACAGGTATATATTTGTGATGTTTTAATATTTAAAATGCTAATTAACCTCTATTAATTGTTATTGAAACTTGTGTCCTTGTTATAGTTGTATTTCTAAATCCATTTGAATAGAGCATAGTGAATTTACAGGAAGAAGTTTTGAGATTTGATTTAAAATCTAGAGGCCAGTGTAAATTGGTAAATGTCTAATGGCAAAATTCAGGCTAACAGAGTTTGACTTAAACTACTATCTTTTGGGTTAAAAAAAAAACTTTGAAGAATTTTCAGCTTCATGATTTTATACACAAAGAAAAACTGTGTTGTATGGTTGAAAAATTGTGCTTTTAAAACTACATGGGAACAAAGATCCTTCTGGCAAACTCACATGAATTTATTCTGTTATAATATTGACTAAAACTTACAGCTACTGATTTTTATTTTCTATTTTACAGCTATCTGGACAAATTAAATGGTGAGAGCAAAATTATTACCTACAAACTGATAATTGGTTGAATTTTTTAAAAAAGAAAGTGGATCAATTAGTAATGGTTTAAAAGAACTAAAGCAGTCATTATTTTTACAAATATATTAACAACATAATACACAGCACTTGATTCTTAAGGAAACAAATTTATGGAAGAAGGGAGGCAGACACTAACTTCCTATGGAATACTGGTATTTGGAATATGACTAACACTGTAAGACAGATTGTAGAAAATTTTGTGTTACTAAATTTATAGAGAATACTTATTTGCAGTTTCTTATGGTTTTAGATTTTAACTAATTTTAAACATTAAATACAGGAATAAATGGAAAGGACTATTCTAGTGCCTAGAAGAGTTCCAAGAACATAGTAATCTATATATTTAGTGAGTGAGCACATTTAGAAGTGGATTTTTTAGACAGGTTACAAACATTGTAGACAGATACTATGGACACTGAAAATTCAATATCTTTATTTTGCATGCATTGTAGCTCACATTAACAGTTTTTAGTTCTTTACTCTTCACCCATTAAATATAAAATGAGGAAGCTCTATATTACCATGATGATTTAATGCTAATATTTTGGCATTAGTCACATTTGGAGTCAGTAAATGATTCTTGTTCATGTAGAGAAGTTGTGTTAGTTCTAATGACAATTAATTGGTAAGTTTTCCATAATTATAAATAATACATGTTTTTAAGGGGAGAGGAGAAAGACAGAGAGAGAGCGAGAGTAAGATAGGCAGACAAGTGACAGGCTGAATGGTTCTGTGTGATCTAACTTGGTAAGAGGATTTTATCTCACCATTCCAAGTTCATTGTCCCTAAAGTTAACAAGCATCCAAGAGAGACATGTGGACAAATTTGTGCCTTTGTTTCTGGAAAAACCATTTGTGCACTATTAGTAAATGATTTGGTTATCAATTTCATTTGGCCATCCTTAAATGAAACTGTCTTAATTAAAGTAACATGACTAAAATATTAGGGGTGGATTGAGCATTCATCAGCATTATCAGGCAATTTGAGTATTTTTGCAAAAATTAAAAATTCCTGGGTGATTTTTATTGGTCTTTCTTTGGATGAGGAAAAGATACAGGTTTTGCAAGTGAAGATAGAGATTTCAAATTACAAATGCTCTACAACCCCATTGTGATTACAAAGTACACCATTCTAAGAGAAGATGACTTAAAAAATTCAATTGGTTCAGAAACAATATGCTCATTCTTTTTCTTTCATTTCATAACTATGGAGCTAAAATATTCTTCCATTCTGACAAGGTTGCCGGAAGCTTCTCTGTAAGGTGGTGCTGTGAGTGGTATTTGCCAAAAGAATGATATTTCTCCATCACATACATGGTAGACAGCCTCTGGGCTCATGATTAGTGGAATGATTTTTTTCCACTATCAGATAAGTACAAAAATCCAAACTAAGTTTATGATTCTTGGGAAGCATATGATAAAATGATTATATATATATATATATATATATATATATATATATATATATTTTTTTTTTTTAACTCACAACCTCGTGCCTGCCAGACAGGCACTTAAGCCAAACTCCCGGCCCTAGTTTTTTGAGGCAGGGTCGTACTATGTAGCTTAGGCTGGCCTTGTGCTTGCATTGTAGCCCAAGCTGGTCTCAAACTCACAACGCTCCTTCTACCTCAGCCTCCCGAGTGCTGGGATTAAAGGCCTGTGCCACCACGCCCGACTACAATGATTGTATTCTAAATAGCATAAAAATAATGATTGCATTCTAAATAGTGTAAAAATAATGACTATCAATTGCAGAAGTAATGCTGTCTCTGATGATAGGATCTGATAATAAATCAATGAGATATTTTATTGCCTAGATTTGAAGTTTTTCCTCTTTGGTTTTTGATTGTTTGTATATTTAAAGGTGTAAAATCACTTTACTCTGTCCTTAACAGTTTACAGTATATGTACATGCCTAAGAAATTTATATAGAAATACCACTTTCACTATACATATGAGGAAACTTAGACTCAGAGAACTTGTGCAGCCTAACTCTCATTTCATTGTTACTTATGCTAGAATCTAACATGGCTGACAGTTTTCACTTCTCCATGTTGTTCAAAATTATGTGATCATGAATATCTGCATCTGTAAGAAAACAGAGAAAGTTTTGACTGCATTTGTTTCTCCTTACTACACTTAATTTTTCTTGCTTATAACTTATGTCTTTCTCATGTGGTGATGGTTATATAGAATACTCTCTGCATCCGTACTGTCCAAACAGGCTGAGGATGTAGCTCAGTGCTAGAACTCTTACTTTGCATACATAAAGCCGTGGGTTTCATTCCCAGCACCACAAAATACAAACAAACAAACAAATAATACTGTCCAAATATCTAATGGCAGAAGCAGAAATATTGTTATAGCAATTAGAATAAAACTATGGTTCCAAGAAATATTTAAATATTATTATTTCTCTTGTAAACCTGATGGCCACTACATTAGAGTCTAGTTTTAGTTTATCAGTATCTCTAATACCTAACATATTACAGATTGTTATTAAATATTTACTAAGCAAATCTACTGATTATAAGCAAAATGATTATTTGAATCCATCAGTTTTCCATCTTGTTTGTGTGATGTTTTAAAACAAGAAAGTACTCATTTATAGATATTGCAGCCTTTGGAGGAATAGGATTGCTTTTCTTTTGCTGAAATTCTTACTAAATAAAGCTTTCTCTTTTAACATGTATTTACCACGTGTCCACCATATCCTTAGCCCCAGACTAGGCGTTGTTAGATTAGCAGGAACAGCCTGTGAAGCGTGTTATTTTTCTTCACTGCCTCCAAGTGAATTCTATAATAAAAGCAAAGCCATACTTGAGTTATTTCAGAGAAAACTATTCAGAAAGACAGTTCCATATTTTCAGGCAACTTAGCTGGTCAGATGCCTTTGGGTTCTTTGCATGACTGAGTTAAAGCACTAGAATGTATATAAAAGCTTAGTGAGTTGTAATTGCAATTTCACTGAACAGCCACAGGTAATACCTGACTTTGTTGAGTTTTGCATGTAACCTCTGGAGTGATCACTTGTGATCGAACTATAACTTTGTGGAAATACTTCAATGAAGTTGCTCAAGTTGCTAGTATGATATGTATGCGTTACAGCTTGATTTTCATCTTTGTCCACATAAAGACTCTGTATACACATCTACCATCTAAAACATATCAAAATGGGATATAAAATTAAATTCTAACTACTAACAAAACAAAACTTTGACCTATAATAAAACGAATCTCAAGCTACTCTGTATTAATAGAAAATTTACCTTAAAAAATCAAAAATTTATTATGTTGAGAAAATAACTGTTAAAATAATCAAAAGAACATTATTTGGTGAACCACTGAAAGTACAGAAGGATGTCAACAAAAGTGAAAGTTTTTAAGGCACAGATTCCCTAATTGCTGCTGAAACACAAATTAGCATGGAATTATAAACGTCTAAATAGCACTTCTGACATATCATGTGGGATGTATTTTTCCCAGCCTATGGTTACTGCAACTTCTGGATGAATAGTCTATAATTATTATTTGGTATCACACACTTTCCAGAACTGTCAGAACATGCAATTAGTCAGGAATGATAAAGTGGCAATAAAAGAGTTAGGGATAATGAGTTGGCAATATAAGTCATCAATATGTGATACATGCCTTTCATAAAATACCTCCTATCTTACTATTTAAGTATGGTCATAGCTGGTAAAATCAGATGAACTTTGATTTAGGGACTCAAAAATGTTTAAATCTCTCTTGAAGGTGGACCATAATTGCTTGATTATCTTGGTCTTCACTATGCAATTAGCCACTATAAAACTCTATGGAAGGAAATCCAATCTAGATCTGAGACTATGGTCTGAAGGCATTTATTACAGAAAGTTGTACAAATGCCTCAGCTATAATATGATTTCACAGCATGGATGCCATGAACACTAAGTCCCCAGAGAAACTATAAAGTGTTTGCAGCAGCTGAGCTCTAAGATTAGAGTTTAAGGCACAATTGACCGCAAAACTTTAACTTCTGATGTAACTTTTAACAATATAGCACATCACTTGAATAGTTGAAGAATGCTAAAAATAATTCTAGCTAATAATGATTTTTTATTTTCTGCATAGGAATATATAGATAGTAATAAAAGATGACTGTATACACTCCATTATCATCAACACACCCTCTTGTATTTTTATTTTGTAAAACCACAGGTACATGGCTGGGGATTTAGCTCAGTGGCTTAAGCGCCTGCCTGGCAGGCATGAGGTTGTGAGTTTGATCCCTGGTGAAAAAGAAACCAACAAAACAAAACAAAGCAAAACAAAAAGAACAGGTACATACATACATTCTTATAATTTAGACTGTTCTTCTTTTAAAAATAGGCCACTGCACTTCTCATTTTGAAAACTACTCAAACTTATAAGATGTAACAATTGAAATCATTAATTAGTAAGAAGTGATGATCTGTTTTGTTTCATTTCACCTTTGACTATTGAAATCACACCGTAGAGGTAACCACATTGTAGTGGTAGATAAAGTGTTTGGGAAGTTTCTGGGAGCCAGAGTTAATGCAATGCAAAAGAATATTTTACAGGATTGTAAGCAAAGAAGAGTGTTTTAACATAATATTTCTCATCCTCTCCTTCACATTACACTGACTAGAAGAGGAGAACTGCTCGTTTATGAATTCTTGAAGGTGGTGACATCTGACATATATCTTAAATGGGAGAGTGAGTTTAATATCCATAATTAAGTGTCAACATTCATGCTTCATTCTTTTACTTGGCAACATTATACTGACATTACAGAAGAGTGGAAAAGAACTCACTGTTATGTAGTAGAATTTCAAATGAACACATTTCAAAGCTCCCTGTGAAGTAATGAATTAGAAATTGGCTTTGAATTCAACTTGGTTGGCAGCTATTATTTGGTACTTAAAGCTCATATAACAGTAGTATGCAGTTGTACTGTAGCTACTAGGAATTCTGTGTAGCATTACATAGTGGTATTAAAAATAATTAAGTTTTTCACTTCAAAATTTTTTGAAGGTTTACTTTCACATTTATGATATAAGGCTGGAACCTCACAAAACAATTTTGGGAAATGCAATATTCAGAATAAGTGAATATATTTTGATACTATCCAATGGGATTTATGACTGAAAATACCAGAAAGATCTCACTGCAACAAGACTTCATTTATAATAAAGTCCCATGCCCTGGATCCTGTGAATGTCATTTCAGTTGAGTTCCAGCTATCTAGGACAAAAGAAAGCAATTAGATATAAAAGAAATGTGATCATCTTAAACATGGATGATTGGTTATGCACAGTACTGTCTTATTAGGAAAGTCGATTCAGTTAAGCCACCCTAAGCACAATACAGAACCTTGATAAATATTTATTAGACATTGAAAACCTTAAAGTATATCAGGCTGTAGCACATTTCAAATTCTGTTTCTGTAAGAGCCAAGAGTTTGGTATTGTAAAGCTCCCCAATTATTTTCCACTCTGTAATCTCAAAAACTTGAGTTTTTGCTTCAGAATCATGTAATATTCAATTTCATCAGTGAATCTGACTTCTTGAATTTTTATTTGTTTACATATTGATTTATATATTTCATTTTATTTTTAGCTGTCAAACATCTTGTCTTTATTCCCTATGGTATAAAGTGTCATTTTCTTTCTTATTACCTGCTACCACTTCACTCAGTCGTTGTAGGATAGTCCCAATTTCTATTTTGTTTTAATTTTAAAGAGCATAAAACCAAACAAAATAAAACAGAGTAAGGCCAATCAAAACAAAACAATGAGAGTGATATAGGACTTCAAAACGAGATAATAGGAAACCAACAATGGTTACTATAATGCCTCTTGTTATCTTCAAATTAGCTGCCCATATCATCAAACAGAACAGAATCTAACAAAACAAAACAATGAAAAAGATGCAATATTTCAAAACAGGACAATAGGAAATTAAGAATGGTTACTACCTTCACTTTTTAGATGTTTTCTCCCCTTTCATTTTCACAATATCTGTTGTACATTTTGGATCCTAGTGACGCCTTCAGTTTTTTGTACTAGGGAGACAACACAGTGTTCACCCATGTGACTCAAACATTTCCCCCGTGAGTATGATCTCAAGTTGCATCCACTTACCTACAAGAGCCTTGAGACTATCCTTTATAACTGAGTAGCTTTCTGTTGTATAAAAATAGCATATATTTTTTATCCATTCTGTGGTTGATGGACAAGTTCCCTCTGCTTTTTTCTGGGTGCTCTTTGAGTGAGTTTTTCTTTTTTACTTGAAATGTCATGACACCTGGTTTAATTCTCAAAATAGAGTAGACTAAGCTATATAATATTTCACAGCACATAGAAGGTTTTCATCAGTCCCCAAATCCATTGCCTCTGTTAGACTATAATCCATATATATATGTATATATATATATATATATATATACATATATATATAATTAAATTGATATGCCCTTTAAACTTACTTTTTGGAGACTGATGAATCCCATTTTCAATATGGATATTTCTATGCAGTCTTGCCATTAGCTATCTCTTGCCCCTTCTTCAAGTTTTATACTGTCACTTTGTGGCCATGGCACTGGAATTGTACCCAAGTTCAGTTTTTCAATCAGTTCTTGTGATCAGTGTTTTGGTCTGTTTGTGTACTTACTACAAGATAACTGGGACTGGGTACTTAATAAGGAAAAGAGATTTATTTTGGCTCAAAGTTTTGGAGGTTGAAATTTCAGACTGGATAACCACTTCTGCTGAGTGTGTCATACTGTACCACAGCATATGAAAATGAAAAATTTTCAGGATTTTTGCTATACTTGTTCTTTGTTCAATATTCATTTCTTCAGTTCTAAAGTTTTATGTAATTTATTCATTGTTCTATTGTTGTAGTCACTTTCTTTTTAATTAGAATTATTGGCATACTAAAGAAATTATTGGGCCGGGAGTTTGGCTCAGTGGCTTAAGCGCCTGTCCGGCAGGTGTGAGGCTGTGAGTGCGATCCCCGGTGCCGCAAAAAAAAAAAAAAAAAAAAAAAAAAAAAAAAAAAAAAAAAAAGAAATTATTAGCATATGTCATTGATATTGATTATTATGGTGACATTTTAGAGTCATTGGCCCTTTCCCTTTTATATGTGTTGATAATTTTTTAATTTTTTAAATTGCATCTTAACTTTTGATAAGAAATGTTGAGAAATGTCCATTTCTGATGTGTTATTTTTCTAATAATGTTAATGTTGATCAATTCCTATTTACTGGCTCATATTCATAGATTGACTTTTTCAAATTTAATAGTGCAAGAAATTGCTGTTTTTTATGGTTATCTGAATATATTTTGCTTTTATATACATACCCATTATATGTGAATATTTATGCAGCTTTATACTACATAAATGTATATATCCTATAAATCTTTTTCTTATAAAATGGCCCAGTTGGATATAGGCCATGGTGTAGCAATTTGACAATTTGAAACTTCTTGTAACAGTTTAGAAGTCAAGGTTAAGAGGTAGCAAATTAATGTAACACTAAAATATTTAGAGAGGCCTGTAAAATGCAATTCTAGGCATTTGTTACAAAGGATCAACTTTTTATTAAATTCTTTAAATGATTTCAATATTTTTAGTATGAAACCAACTGCCTTTCTTAAGATTTGCCAGAAGATGGTGCTATGTTAATAAACAAAAACCTGTGTATTATAGGAAATGCGGATAAAATATTGTCAAAGTATTAAATTAATTTCTTGGGCTTAACAAATAACTTTTTAAAGAGCCCCTCACCTTATTTTTAATTTTTATATCTTTTTTTTTTTTTTTTTTGTGGCACCAGGAATCGAACTCACAACCTCGCACCTGCCAGGGCAGGCGCTTAAGCCACTGAGCCAACCTCCTGGCCCAATTTTTATATCTTTAACATAAAAATTTTTGGGTTTTTGGAAGGAGAGAGTTTAAAAGTATAATATTTTATCGTATTTTTGTTGTTTTTCCTTTTAAAGTCATCAGAACAACTTGAACATAAAAAGCTGCTAATTACTGTTTTTTAAATGAAAGCTGTATGAATCCATGAGACTAACAACAAGAAAGGTTGTCTTTATATTTACTAATATTGCACTTAACAGTAATCAACTAAAATCCAATTCTGAATACATGTAACTTCATTTTTTTTTACAGCAAGAAACAAGCCTGTATATGAGGGTTTTTCAACCACTGATTCCATTACAAGGATCCTTTCAACCATTGATTTCATTTCAAGTCATTAGAAATAGGTGTCTTTTAAAAGCCAGCTAATTTAGTAAGGTGAAATGTCTGAATGTATGGTAATAATAGGTCTTTTGTTCAGTATAAAATAAACGAACCTTAATAAGCCCTTTTCCTTCTAATTTGCTCTTGGCTCTAGAAATTTCTAATGAGTAGCAACAGGAGCTCAGCAACCATTAAGATGTTGCTTAACCTGACAGTAATTGTGTTTAATAAGTAGACAGGTCAGAGCACTCAGCAAAACTTCCATTGAGATATCCAATTTTACCTTACTAATTCTTACTGATGGATAATTGGGAAAGAAACTGTGTTTGATGATACTGTCTAAGGAACAATGGTTCAAGTTCTATAGGGGAGAAAGCATCAAAGACACAATATGCAACTTTTCCGATGTGCAGAAATATTATTGGCGCACATTTTATTTGTTGCAGAATCTTCTGAATCTATATAATTATACAATTTTAGAAACATTTCATTCTTTTTGTCAAAATATCTAGCTGGATAGTTTTCTATATCTAGCTGGATAGTTGTCTATTACATCTAGTGAGCTCCTTCTATGGGCAGCATATTTTCAAATTATTCAGAACCAAAATGTACATTAAGGAAATACAAAACAGTGTTTTTTGGAAATAATCACTTAATTAGGGATATGGAACAAATATTCATTCAGAAAATAGCAAAAGGTTCCCACTTTAGAGTACTAGGTAATATAGTGTAAAATGATTGTAAGATTGATTAGCACCTACTTGATTAATGGTTTTGCTAGAATGTAAAAGTCAAATCAAACCAAAGCCTAAACTAAATATGAGAGAATCACAAAGACTCTGTGGCATCATTATCTTCTCTTTTTGATAAAAGAGGAAAGCAAGTCCTGCAGAGGTTGACCAGTTTACCCATTCATACAGCTAATAGGTCGTTGGCAAGATTTAGGCTTAGATTTGTTCTATCTCCAGATCCTGAGTTCTTTCCGCTGTGTCAAACAGAACTCAAACTCTTTCATGGCACATCTGGCCCTAGCTTAAGCTCAGACTCATTTCGATTGTCTCTTAATGTGAAATTTTAGAACACCTGTATTTACTCTCCTAAAAAAATAATCCCACAGAAAAATTTTCAGAGTCAGAGTTGAGATTGATTTCTGTGATTCATTTGTCACTGTGAAAAGAGATTACAGTGGAGAGAAAAGTGACTCATATGATGGGTCGTGTTCACTGCTGCATGACTGGCAGCTTCTAGAACAGAAACAACATTTTCTTTCCTTTAGGGAGTAAGAAGCATGAGGACATTTCATTCAGTAAAACTGAGCACAATTTTTCTATAAGCTGGGCACCCATCTTTAAGGATCACTGTTATATTCTCATATTCACAAAATTTCAGGATAATATTTTCCAAAAAGGAACAAGTTCTCCTTTGCAATTGCTTAAATTGTTTGCATCTCATCTAAAAATTTTTACAAAATTATATTAAATGTTATCTTTTTAGAAGAGAGAAGTTGGTCTCTGAAATCTGCAGAAACAGAACAATGAAAGTATTTCCCTACTTGATTTGGTCCATACCTTCAAAAACTAAAACAAAAAAAGATTAGTTACTTTTCAGTTGTCCTCAGATCATACACATGATTTGTTCTCAGATAGTACATATAATTGGAAATTTATCAAATGTTTATTACTTTGCCAACTATTAAAAAAGGATGTAGCATTATTAAAAAGTATTTTGCCTGATTTTGCATTTATCTACGTTACCAGTTTTAATTCAGTTTCTAGTAAATGGAGCCAAGAACAGTTTGGGATAATAATTCATGATTATTCTAGAAATTACATCTCTAAGTCATTGATAAAACTATCTATTAATCAAGTTATAATCAAAAACTGCATATGCTTTCTGAGTTATGAATAAATCTATGTTGGAAGACAGTGTCACAGAAGAATTGAAATAAAGTTTTGGATTCAGACAAACCTGAGCATAAATCACAGAAAAAGCTTGGATAAGTTACTAAATTCTCTTGCTTTGTTTTTTCTGAACAGTTTCCTTAATTTTTTTTTCAAAAAGATTACGTCATATTGAATATGCATTTGGGTGATATTGTACATTTATATGTATATATATTCTTTAGCATATTGTCTGACACTTCATAAGTATTCAAATAGTGAAGTTATGCTTTAAGATTTTCTTTCTTTTTGTGATTTCAAGTCATGATTCACAAACCAAAGACTTTACTCCTTTCATTGACATGTTCAGTTTATATACAGAATGAACAACCACTACAGAAGAATGGTGTATCAAGCTACTAAAATATTAAATAACATCACCAGTAATCATTCATGTTTTGCTTACAAGGTTTTGGTTTAGTGTTATTGCTGATCTGGCCAGCTGGGTCTAATTTCTATTGCTGGGGAGTGAGCCTACTTATAATGTATAAGGGTGAGTCCTCCCTGATCAGTTTACTGATATAAATCCCAATCTTTTCTAGCAACATCTAGAAAAATGCCTTCCTAACTACCTGCAGATTCCTTTATCTAGTCAAATTGACATCTAAAATAAACCTTCGTAGATGCTAATACGCTTTTAACATTGTGTATGTGTGCACATGCATGTGCACGTGTTCACGTGTGTGCATGTGTCTGTCAGTTGTTTTCAGATTCTCTTAATTTTTAGTCCCTTAGTAAATTTAGTTCCTTAGTAAATTTCCATTTTATTTTTTATTTTCTTTTCTATAGGGTAAAGCACAACCGCTGTCCTCCACTACCATAAATTATGCAGTCGAGTTTCCCACTGTTGGGGAAATCGCAGGGGTCAGCACATCCGGAGTGCAATAAGGATGGATAAGCCTCACCCTGGGGAAACCACCTTCATGTTCATGGTATCTCCTTTGACAAGTAAGTATAAAATTACCATTTTATATAGATAATTGGCAACCACTATTGGCTATGAACAATGTTCTAGATGTTTTGGTATTTTACATACCTTTCCTTATTTAAATTTTTCAGCTAAACGTTATAGTAGGCATCATTTGTTTAAAAGAAGATAATGAGTCTTAGAGGAATGAATAATTTGTACATGTCCAGAGAGCTGAAAAGTAACAGAGCCAGCACTGGAATTTAGGTAAATTAGGTTATAGAATTTGCTAGGCAGTACTCTCCTCTTTTAATCCTATTTATTGGTGCTTGTATGTGTTAGTCAAAACAAAGAAAAAATAAACCACTAACCAGTTAAGGTGACTATCACTTTATTAAACACAAATGAATTAGTTCCTGTTAGAAGCAAAGATTTTTAGACTTAGGTATTCAATAATTATTATAAGAAGTAAACTAAAAGATGCCTTGGAGGAATGTTTTCTGTAACCTTACACATTCAGATTCTGTATTCTAATTGGTAGTCCTGCTCCAACAGTAGAATGGACCAATTAGCTAAGTTTCCATCTAGTTTCTTACTAAAATGTCAGGACTAAAACAGGATTCATTTAAAGGCACATAATAATAAATGAGGTCTATTTAAAATAAGGCACCCTAGGTTGGATTTCTAATTAAAAAATTCAAAAAGATTGCTATCCTGAAATTATAGCACATTCTTAACATCTTTCTAGTTTTATTAGATGTTCTGATGTCTGATATCACCTTAGTTATGAAGGCCCTTTCCTGAAGGTTTTCCAGTGTGTGAAAGAAACATCATACAGAATAAAAATAAATGACTTTGATACATATGAACTACATATAAGTTGACAGATACCTGTTAACCTAAGTACCCTTACAAGCCTCAGAATCATTTCTAGTTTCTCTCTTCCTTTTACTTCTATCAGTCCTCTCTACCTCTTTCCCTAGCACCAGTTTCTTGGTATAAAAAACCTGAAATTTCTTTCTTGTTTTTCCCTCTTTTCTCCATTATTCTCACCACAGTCCTGGCCCTGACTGTCAATATCTTTGTTTGTTTGTTTGTTTGTTTGGAATGCAAGGTGACTTTTTAACAGATTTTCTTGTCTTTCATCCCTCCTTCACCCACACTGATTGTAATTAAAATTATCAAGATAAATGTCTGCAATCTCTTCATTATAACATGGATTTAAGACTGTCATCATCAATTATTTTCATCTTCTGGAATTGTTTTTCATATTATTAAACAGCCTGGAGAGATCTATACCTCCGATGGAAAAATTTACATCTCAGTCCTATAAGGTTTGAGTGATAATAGGACCAATTTGGGAAGCAGAATTATGACAGGAAAAAAGCAGCCTGATTGGTCATTCTAATCAGGTATTTAGGGTTTTAACTGCCACTCACCACATCATGAGGGATCAGATGGATGCTGTAGGTCAGGCAAGTTGGAGACTGAACTTGGGGAAAACACTGATATTTAGAGGATGAATGCTAAAAAATATAGCTTCATATAGACTTTTGCAATGGTCTAGTATTAATCAATTCAAGAGGCACGAGGCGTAGGGCAGTTGCACTGGTCAGCTTTTGATTGCTGGGTCAAAATACATGACACCTGAAACTTCAAGGAGGAGAGGTTTATTTTGGTTGACTCAGCATATCAGAGGTTTCAATCCGTGGTCAATGCGGAAAGAGATGATGGAGGAAAGTTGTTCAATTCATGGCATCAGGAAGTAATATCAGGAAAAGATCCAGAAGGGGAGGGCCAGGGACCAAGTATTGTTCCCTAACTCACTCTGCCATGATCCACTTCCTCCAACTAGGCTTTGCCTCTTAATAGTTTGTTCTTTTACTCACTACTAGGTTAACACATTGTTAACATTAGTGCTAAATAAACCTCTCCTCGAGCCGGGTGTGGTGGTGCATGCCTTTAATCCCAGCACTCGGGAGGCTGAGGTAGGAGGAGTGTTGTGAGTTCGAGGCCCGCTTGGGCTACAACGTGAGCGCAAGGCTGGCCTGAGCTACATAGTACGACCCTGCCTTAAAAAAACTAGGGCTGGGAGTTTGGCTCAGTGGCTTAAGCGCCTGTCTGGCAGGTGTGAGGCTATGAGTTTGATCCCCAGTGCTGCAAAAAAAAAAAAAAAAAAAAAAAAAAAAAAAAAAAAAAAAAAAAAAAAAAAAAAAAAAAAAAAGTAAATAAATAAACCTCTCCTTCTTTAATTTTGGACATCAAGTATTTTGTCTCAGCAACCAGAGAAAATTAACCAAGATAGTCATTAAATGGAGAAATAACCCTAGGTATCCAAGCAAGTTTTCATGGTAAGAGTAAAAATGGTAAAATTTTTATAATTTTCAAACTTTACAAATCATAGCACCTCCCTAGATATTTGATCCACTAAAGGGATTATAATATGATATTTAAGTATTTATTTGTACAGTATCAGAAAACCAATCACAATAATACAATATCTTTTCTTATGCATATCAAAGAGAAGTCCAGCAATCCTTAAACTATCAGGACATACAATTCAATTGTTTGTTAAAGAGAAATCTTGGGAACCTCCAGCTTGCATGCTATCTGGATGACTAGATATTTAATGACATGACAAATTTTACCACACTTCAATCATATTATATAAATTGCTAAGGATTTTACAGTGTATCAAATGTTTCATTAGAATTCTTTTCCTTTTAAAGGTATTAAACTAGTCTTTTGTGTTCAACATCCTGCTAAGGACAAAAAGAACAAAATTACAAGATTATAGTGTTGTAGTAGGACTGTGCTTTAACAGGACTCTATGGCAGGTGGACTTCACAGTTATTTCAGAACCATCAGGGCTATGATCAGATGACCAACTTTGCCCTGCACTGTCCATCCTGGCCTCCTGAATTGAACTCATGCCACATTTCTGCACGCTTTTATGAGCACTGCCACAGACTATCATCTATCAATCAAGTAAAATTTAAACTAATGAGCTTACTTAGGACCCAATAGTTTAAGAAATAGGAAAGCCTTGTAAATTATAGTTCACATTTTAACTTAGTAAGTGGAGAAAACTTTTATTTCATTTGCATAAATATTAATGATCCTAATTTTGGACATTTTAATTTAATCATGGTAGATCAAGAGGAAATATGGTTTCATATATTTATTCTTTTAACAGGCACACATGCATTTATTAATTTAATATCTACTGGACATCAGGCCTAGTCCTATTCGGAGTATTTTGAGGAAGAAAACAACATGCTCTTTTTGCCCCCTGAAAGTTCACTGTGTGGGGTGGGATAGGCATTTCAAAAACAGTATAATAATGCGCAGGTAATTTACAACAATAGTAAGTGCAGGAAAGTGTTGAGTGGTGCTACAAAGGTCTATAATGAGAATTTTGACTGAATTAGGAGTTGCGATGACTGAACTGGGAGAATAAATAACAAATAGATGTTGACCAGACAAAGGTGGAAGTGGTGGTAAAATGTGCTAGGTAGTCACCAGAAAGGGTAAAAAAGTTTTTGAGGGCTGGGTGTCTGTGAGTTACCTCTACTTTGTAGAGCTGATCCTCTCCTTTCCACAGTTATGCTTCTGAAAAATGCCTCCCTAGCCAAAGGTGGGCTTTTGAAGGTGATTGGATCGTGGGGGAGCTATCTTCATAGATGAATTCATCCATCATTGAACTCATATTTGAATACTATTAAGGAATAGGGCCTGGTTGGAGGGGCGGATCACTGGGGGCGTACTTTTGTAAGATATATCTATCACTGTGCCTCTTTCCTCTTTTTCTGCTTCCTGGCTGTTACAAGTTGAACAACATTCCTTCACATACCCATCATTTATGCAGTTCTGCCTTGGGGCCAGCTGACCATGGACTGAGACCTTTCAAATCATAAGCCAAAATAAACCCCTCCTTCTTTAAATTAAATTACATACTAGAGGTATTTTGTACCAGTGACAGAAAATGATGAATACAATTTTTCCACATGGGTCACCAAATTGAAAGTTTGTTCTATAATTTTATGTCAAGACTCCTGGACAAGATAAAACAATGCTGAATAAAGAAAACTAACAAAATGTAACAAGTTATATGGAAAGTAACTAAGGTAAGTAAAATGCAATTTTCTAGAATCTTTAGGTAAAGATCTCTAACAGTTTTAACCTTTGTATGTAATACTGATTATTTCTAATCATTTAGCAATAAATCAGTTATGTAATGTGCTCCAACTTCTGAAGCATAGATCTATTCAAACTATACACAATTTAGAGCATTATCAGTAATATGATGGCTACCATAAATCTATTTGGATACTTACTATTTCTTTGAAATTTTTCACATGCCAATTTCTTTGAATAAACAAATTTTATATGGAGAACATACAAATAGATATAAATCTTAGGGCAAAAGTGCTTAATTTCTTGGCAATATTATTTGCTTTATCTATAAAATGCTTTTTGTCTTTTGAAATGATATTGCATTGCAAAGGATAGGGAAGTTTATGGTTGTTATTCTCTCATGTCATACATAGAATGCAGGTCTACATTTCAACTGCACACGAGACTCTCTCAGAGACCAAAGTGGGCAACAGTACACTTTAGAATATTGAAGAACAGGTACATTCTAGAAAGAGAAGGCACACAGTGCTTCTTTGAGGAAAATATGAGAAAAGAAAAATAAAGTGTAATGCACTAGTGAGTAGGCAAATGTTTATTTTTCTCCCTATCTATATATTTACATCCACACACGATTATAGTGAGAGTAGAATGGCAAGTTATTTATATTAAAAATTATATCACTGCTTGAAAATAAACTCACTATGTCTGATGATATAGGTATTAACTATAGTCTCTTCCACACCAATCAATGTCCTATATCTTACCTAGATGCAAAATTTGTTCTATACATAATCAATATAGCATAAAGTTCAAGGTTTTCTAAATTCTAACCTCAGTAAATTAAGAAAATTATCTAACTTTTTAAAAGTGAGATTTTCATGTGTAATTTGGAGGTTTAATTGGTAACTATCTTTATAAGGGAGTTGATAGAATGAAATGATAATGTATGTATTTCTTCATATATATAACATGATAGAATTCCTATTGTGATTCCAAAGAGGAAACTGAATTCACAAAAAGCTCCATGGGTCACACTAAAGATAGTCAAAGTGTGGCTACATGAGGTGGCAGAGTTACCAACTGCTGGACTACATCCTAAATGGGATAATGGACAGATAAAATACAGAAAATGGGAAAACTAGAAGAGGAAGTGAAACCACACATCAGCTCAGGTGCTCACCCAGAATAAGCCCAGAGATGTTTTTGTTTACAGCATGGCAGAGATAGGCAAGACACAGAACAGAATGATAATAATAGCAAGCAGACCCTAAATCACTCATGAAGATTCTAATTCAAGTCTGCAGATTTAGTCACTCCGTAATAATCACAGTACTTTCAGGGAAAGAAAGCAAGGGAGTGACTTCAATCACGCACTGACTCCAGAAGTCATTGTTGCCCGGCCCAAGAGAACTCTGTGGTTTGCCCACCAGAACACAACCACAAAACCCATGACAATAAGAGCAAACAGAATCCTGGTCCTTAAAGTGTGGAGTCCAGCACAGATCCAGGGACCTTGTGAAATGCTAAAAGTCTTCTTGGGAAGAAGGCAGGGTTGGTCACAGCTGACCACTTGCTCCAGATGTCATTGTTTGTACTTAAGTCAGAACTATGGAATTCCTTTTTCGCTGGTTCTGGGCATGAGGAAGATACAAGAACTAAAGATAAATTCAGAAATGGAGTCATTAGAACCCATGGGAAATGTGTAGGAAGTGTTGCAGTTGGAGAGAGATTGCTGAGAAAACCTCCTCCCTAACCCAGACGTCCCTGTTCCCCTTAACCATCACACTCCTGAAATAACAGAGAGCTGAGGAAACTGAAAAAACGAAACTAGGGTTTCCAGAGACAGAGTGAAATGGACGGGGGAGATTGGTCTGAAATTTCCTGGCTTGCAGAGAACCCTAAGCCGAAACTTATTGCAGAGAGCAGGGTAAATGCCTCACTACAGGGCCAGAATTGGTCTATGATTTGGCTCTTCCCCCACACCTGCCTGCTGTTAGCATTGAGACACACTCAGTAATCTGTTTACCTTCTCATAGTCACTCATTCCATAGTGTAGGTGTGGAGTGCAAGTGTGTATGTAACTGTGTGTGGATGTGGACTAATGTCCTATTCTCTACAGTGATTTACATAGACCTATTGTTTTTATCAAGGATTTCATGAGTCTTCAAACATTGAGTTTCTGCAGGTGGAGGTGTATGATTGATTCCTTCCAGTACCAATAGTGCCTTTCATTCTGTTCACTTATTATTCTATGTCTTCTCTTGTTTTCAGCCTCCTCCTGTAATTCTTCAAATTTCCTTTCCCTCTACTCTCCTGTCAAGACATAAAAATACCACCATAAAATATATTTTCTCATTTTTCCTTCTTTTTAAGAAGCTTTAGTTTATATTAACTCATTTCACTTTATTTTAGGCCACTAATTTTTTCATTTTTCTTCTTCTAGTTCTCAGCCTGTTCTTCGTGAATACCAATCCTTTGCCCTCCTAGGTTATTGAGAAGAATTCAAAACATTTCAAATAAGTTCTACATCAAGTGTTGATATTTGGTTGGTTCATTCGATGCAGCTATCACCAGTAATATTTCTCTCCTCAAAATGCAGTGATAGAGACTGAACCTAATACTTTGTTTTCTTATTGGTACATTTTAGGTATACAAAGTGATAATATTCATCATAGGGAATTTATACCTGTACATAATATATCTTGCTGCTGCTTCTTTTATTGCATTTCTCTCCCCTCCCTTCAACTCCACTTCCCCTCCCTCTTTACACAAGCTTTCTTTCCATTTTTTTGCCTTCTATGCTCTTGTTTTCTTGTCTCTTCTTTCCTTTCTCCCTCCTTCCCTTGTTCTCCTCATTTGAACATTTTCCTCCCATTTCTTAATATCTATTTTACAATTTGGCCTTTATTTACACTTTTAGTTTCTCACACCAGAGAAACAATGCAGTATTTAAACAAGTGTGTCCAATTTATTTCACATGAGATTATGATCTCAAGGTTCAACTATTTAGCTAGAAACATCTCAAACTTATCCTTGTTTATGGCAGGAGAATACTCCGTTGCATTAAAAATGCACCTTCTTTATCATTCTTCGACTGATGGGCGTTTGGGGTTTTTCCATGATTTATCTATTACAAACTGTTGCTATAAACATGGCTGTGTATATATTGCTGTAGCATGATGCTTTTAGTTCTTTTGGGAAGATATCAAGAAGGGGAATAGCTGAATCAAGTGGAACCTTTGGTTTTAGTTTTTTGAGGAGTCTACACACTGATTTCCACAGTGGTTGTACCAGTCTACACTCGCACCAACAGTGGAGAAGTGTTCCTTTCCCTCCACAGCCCCACCAACATTTGCTATTGGTTGATTTCTTGATAATAGACATTGTTTATAGAGTGAGATATTGTTTTGACTTGCATCTCTAAAATGACCAGTGATTTTAAACATTTTTTCATGTATTTATTTACTATTTCTACTTCTTCATCTGAGAAATGTCTATCATTTCAGAAGCCTACTTTTGGATTGGTGAACTTAGTATTTTGAATAGGTAGAGTAAGTGCTTGAACACTGATTTATACCCAAAGGCAAATGGCACATCACAGAGAGAGACCCATTTACTAAAGAGATAGCCACACATAGCGGCAAATCTTTTCTCCCAACCCATCTACAGTATTCAGTATAAAAATACAAGAGTTAAGTGCTAACGTGGCAACAACATATCTCTAAAAATTCATAACTCCTTGAAGGCTTAGCTCATGGGCACTGAAATGAATAAATTGTCAAAGAACTCTAAAAACAGATAGCTAAAATAATTTAAAGATTGAAGTCTATCCCAACAACAGATAAATGAAACAAATATTAATACATTCATTGAGCACAAAGGGGATATGAATATATAGTTAAATGATTCAATAAATAAAATGGTTATTGATTTTAAAGAACATAGAAATGAGCAAGTGAGTAATTTAAGGAAGATGATGGAGGATATGAATGACCACTTTATTAAAGAATTAGAAATTAGGAAAAGGAAACAGAAGTATTGAAAATGAAAAACTCAGTTGAAAGTTTTGACAGTAGACATGATCAGTCTGAAGAGATAATATCAAGATTTAAGGACAAGATTAATGTAGTGGACCATTTATTAAATGCACAAAAGAACACCAAGATACCATGAAAGAAAGATCTAAGACCTCCTAGATTACTTTTGAAGAACACTTACAGAACTCTGGTGTTGAGGAAGAATTATGAATGGAAACTAATAGCATAAAAGCTTTGTCTGCCAAAATTATTGCAGAAATTTTTCAAATCTAGGGAATGAAATGGATGCTCCAGTAAATTAGTCGTTTAGAATTGAAAATAGACTGGGTCAGGAAAGAACCTCTCCATGACATGTAATAGCCAAAACTCAGAAATTCAGAACAAACAACACTAAAAACTGTTAGAGAAAAATACCAAATAACTTGTAATGACAAGCCTTCTGAAAAGTAGCTAATTTTTCAACAGAAACCTTGAAGACCAGAAGAACATGAAATAAAGTTTTTGAAGCTCTGAGACAAAATAACTACCATCCAAGATTAATCTTGCAAAACAAAGAGAATATAAAGAAATTTATGACCACCAAATCAGCATTGCAGAAAATACTCAAGGGAATCCTCAAAAGAGAGAGCGAAGCCAACATCACCCAAGAACTCAAGGGAAAAAAATACATAAATAAAAGGAAAAAGTAAAACACAACAATTTGACATAATGATGAATACTTTACTTCACAAAATGTATATACATATTTATTTTAGACTCATACTCTATGATTTTTCCTTGTATCCTAACTGAAAGCAGGGTGTAATTCTTAATGAGTCAGAGATGAAGTTTGGAGAATAATGAGAAGGAAGTACAGAATAACTCTTGCAAGGGCCTTTACAAATTCAGCTCCCTCCTTGTGGGTAAGACAATCAGTCTCCTTTTTTATTATGTTCAAAACACTGTCCCTTTGCCTAGGAATTCAGACACTAAAATATGGAATATTTTGTGCTCAGTCTTTCAAAGGGTATTCTTCTCAAAGACATAAAATGTGTAATGAAACATTGATTTTTCACAAGGTGGGGATATCTATTTTGACTGTAGGGATATCTATTTCCTTCACAGGAAGCCTCTTATCAGACTCTGGGTGTATGATCCAGTCTTTTAGTTCTAACAAGACAGTCACATAAAGAAGTGTGATAAACCAAGTTCAAAGAACATCACACGTTATTGTAGCCAGACCTGGTACAGATTGTGAAGCTCAGTTCATATCTTTCTCAGTGTCTTCTCATTAAGGATTAAAAATATCATAGGATTATATTAAGTAAATATATATGTGCATATATATATATGTGTATATATATATATGTATATATACACACACACAAACCTACATGCTTACCTACATACATACATATATATTCATACATTTGTATACATATTCACACATTTTAATGTTTTTAGGAGTGTGAAATGCAAATACAGTAATAGTATATGGTTTTCAAACTGTATTCTAGCAGCATCAGCATCACTTGGCGTCTTACACAAAATGCAGATTCCCTGGTCCTATTGAAGACCTAGTGGAACTAAAGTTCAAGGTGGAGCCCCACAGTACATGTTAACAGGTCATATCTGGGATTGTGGTTTGTGCTGAGGTTTCAGAACTATAGATCAACAAGGAAGCAGATACAATAGTAAAAGTCTTATGGCATTCAGATTTAAGGTCAACAAACTGAGCTTTCTCAAATATATAAAATACTATATATGAAAAAAGCATTTAGTGCATAGGACAGCAGTTTATTGCTACATGTTTAAGTGAATTTTAACAGCTTTCATTCATAAGTGCCTCAGATTTTGATTGGTCATACTTGAGCCATCTATAAGAACCATTCCTTGGGCTGTTCACTTTGTTATACTCAATTATATTTTCTCTAAACTGTGTATTCATAAACTCCCAGAATCCTTGGGACTCACTGGGCCATTGCTGCAAAATAAGAACCTAGACCATATGTGAACATTTCACAGGATAGGGAATGCACCTCAGTGGTTTTCTTATTGAATTTAAAATCAGTAAAGCTCATATAAAAACTTACTGAACATCTAATGCAACCTGTTTATTTTATACATGAAGAAAATGAGGTTGAGAGAAGCTGAGCAACAAGCTGAAGATGAGTCAGTGGTCAGATGTAAATGAGCTCATGCTGTGGTAATGGGCATATTTCAGTGTCAAATGCATGCATGCAACATGTTGAAAAAACCTCTTTCTCAAATTAATATTAAAAATTAAAAATTATGATTATATAACATGTAGGAAAGACGAGTTCTTACGAAGAATATATCTATGAAAGCATATCAGGAACAGTGTAAAATAATTCATATTCACTTCATGAAGGAGTGGTAGGTACCAAGAATTAAGTATTTCTATTAGAATTAAAATACTTTCAAATATGTGCAGCATGCATCATGACACAATAAGTCAGTTTTATTTATTCTGCATCTTTTATCCATACATCATAGATTACAGAGTTATATATATTTGCAGCTCTCTTCCCTACATGAAAGATTTATAAGAGAAAGGTTCCTATTTGCCAAGTTTCTGCTGTATCCCACTTCCCATAGTTCTTGGTACACTGTCATTTCTCAATAAATATTTGTTGAGTAAATGAAAGTGAAGACAAGTTATTCAATTTTCTTGCCTACACACATCATTTTTTCTGAAATTATGCTCCCCTAGTCCTAGCTGTGTACATGGTGGGCCTGTAATTTAACCCTTTCCACCAGGACTGATGGAATGCTTAATTGATGAAAGTAGGGATAAATTTGGACAATTACCTCTCTGTCCTGGAAATGTGGACATATAGAGATTTCAAGAAACTGTTCAACATTTGGACTGGGTGGTATTAGGCTGGCTATTTTATCTGGATTTTTAATGGAGAAGTAATGTAATTATCAAGTAACTGCTATCTCATAGGTGATAATGCTGCAGGCAATAAAACATGCCTTCATGCTTGCATTTATAAGCATGTGTGGATTGTGAAAAGTTTTAAATAATGTTAAGAAGAAATTAGTATTAGGATGGAAAATTAAGCAGGATAAGGTGAGGGCAAAGGGAGGTATTACTCTAATAAGGGTAGTCAGAGACATACTAATTGAGGTTGTTACCTTTGATTACAGACATGAATGAAATGAAGAGCACATTTTGTGAAGAGTTGGAGGAGTAGTGATCCAGGCAAGGAAAACAGCAAGAACCAAAATTCAGGACAAATAAAAACAGCTAAAGTAAGTGAAGCAGATGATAGTAGGAAGTGAAACAGGAGATCCATTTGATTGTCAAAGCCTTTGGAAGCAGAAGGCTAGAGCAATGATGTCAGAAAAATACATTAAGATCTCTGTCAAACACTGGGAGAGTTTTAAGAAAAGTGGTGGTCTATGCTGTTAAATGATCATTCTTATGCAAAGAAAAAGAAAGAAAAGAAAAGAAAAGAAAAGAAAAGAAAAGAAAAGAAAAGAAAAGAAAAGAAAAGAAAAAGTGAAATCAAGATACCCCAGGTATTATGTTGTAAGAAAACACTGGCTTGGATTAAGGTGGTAGTGGTAGATATACTGATACTGATATAGGAAAAAATGATCCCAGACCTCCAAATGGTATGGGGGAATGAAACTCCCAACCTACTATACGTCCGGTGCAAGTTCGTGTTCTCTAAAAATCGAAGAATGAATTTTAGGAACAACGGAGGGTAAGAGTAGAATATATTTATTGAGAAGAAGAAAGCTTCTGTCTGAGGGACTGAAGGGGCTCCGAGCGAGTTGCCGAAGATTCTGTCATATTTAGGGACTTTTATAGAGTAAAAACATGATGGAGAAAACTGGGAATTTGCAAGGGGGATGGGCATAAGGTGGGACATAACCACAGTTAACCAATAAGATTAATTGCTCAGGTAAAATTGATTAAATCAAGGACAAATGGGAAAGCAAGTCACATAGTAAGTGGGGATGTTTAACAGCAGTGACTCTTCCTGTAGGTGGGTGGAATGCTGACTCCTGACTTCCTCAGGGTGATATAGAGCTATTTAGAATATCAATCCTTAGGATATGGGTGTATTTGTTCTGCCTTTTGTCTTGAGATCTGGTCCACAGCAGGAGGTGCCTGTCTCCTCAGAGGTTACAAGGTATCTGAACTTCTGTACTGGTTCTTTCAAGGACCTAGCCCTGTCTGACTACCTATATTTCTGCCTGACTCAGTTGCCTGTAACAATACTAGCTATATTCGAGATATTTTGAAAGCTGAGCTGAGATTTGTCGATGACTTGGATAAGAGATGCTAACTAAAAATTAGGTTTTCTGGCTGAACTCACCAGGCATCTGTAGTCGTGAAACTGTGAACACTTGGACAAGCAATTTAGTTTGGCCTTGAAGTAGGCAACAGAAAATTTTAGTTTGGAACATGCTAAATTTAAGATACCTATTAGACATGGAGGTGAACACACAGAGTAGATACCATGATATGTAGCTAAAGTTCAGCACAGTCATTGACAAAGACAAATTTACTGGATATGTGGAGATGAAGTTATATGAGGTATGTTTATTTTTTTATTTTTTTATTTTTATTTTTTTGCAGCACCGGGGATTGAACTCACAATTCCATGCCTGCCTGACAGGCGCATAAGCTGCTGAGCCAAACTCCCAGCCCTGGTTTTTTGAGGCAGGGTCACACTGTGTAGCTCAGGCTGGCCTTGTGCTCGCGTTGTAGCCCAAGCTGGCCTTGAACTCACGACGCTTCTCCTACCTCAGCCTCCCGAGTGCTGGGATTAAAGGTGTGCACCATTGAGGTATGTTTAAAAGTAAATAAGGTGCAAAGAAGTAGTAACAATGGATACAGACAATAGCTACTATGAGTTTTTAAGAAAGAAGATGGAAAGAGTATAAACTATAAACTATAAGGAGATTGTGAAACAATGAGATTTTGTAAGATGAAATATTTCAAAATATCATACTTAGAATATATATGCAACTATAAGAACAATCTAGAAGAGAGTGGAAAATCCTGATGCAAGTGAAAGGGTAGTTGCAGGACTGATGTCCTTGGGCAGGTGAAACAGAAATTGTCTAGTTCACTGATGAAAGGGTTGACTATAGGTAAAAAACAATTTGTCCCTTGTACCAAGAAAGAAGCCAGTGTGTAGGGGGACAGATTCAGGCTAGTTGAGAAGTATGATGGTAAAAGATTGTGGAAGTATCTTTTTGCTTATTTTAACTTTTCAGCGAAATATAAGTTAAGGTTACCAATTAAGAATAGGTGAGATAAAGGGTGTTAGAGGTTTTGGGAGACAGGAGCTGTAAAAATGTCTATTCAAGTATGTGAGAAGGAATTAATTAGGAAAAAAAAACCTTCCTATCAAGAGAATGGTTAAAGAGCAACATGTCTGAAATCTGGAAAGACTAAAGAGACAAAGAGGTTCTAGCCCTGGATTCTGTCCCCACAAAAGTCTCATCATACCGCTTGCCATGTGCTATGTCTCTTTTTCAAAAGTATATTCCCTTCCCTGAAATCTTTTCTTTATCTAGTTGGAAACTATTTCAGTTAACTTACAGCCATTATTTATTCCTTAGAAAGCACTGTATACTGGAGGTAAGCTATTGCTATGATATACAAACTGATCTGTATTTCATCCCTGGTATTTCCTTTAAAGTCCTGAAAACCTTTCCCCATTCAGTTAGCAACAATTTTGCCTCATAAAAGCATGTTACAAAGGATTCAATTTTTAGAGAGACACAGAGTAAAGTTTATGCCATTAGAAGATAATTTTGGAAAATATAAGATCAGTCAGAGTCAACATGCTTGCAATCCTCTTGTTATCCTCTTGTCTCCATACTAGGTAAAGATTTCACTGGGCCAGGAAGATGGAAATAGTTGCATATGAGTACTTCCAAATGTTTTTTTTTTCCCCAAATGTTTAAAAATTCATGAAATTCATAAAATATTTAAAACATGTGTAGAAACAACTGACTAAGGGCAAATTTAGTCAGCCAACTTGAATCACAGAATGTGTGTCTCAATTCATTTTATTTTACTATAACAAATACCATAGAATGGGTAAATTGTACAAAAAAAAGAGGTTTATTTAGATCACCATTTTGGAAGGAGGAAGTTCAAAATTTGGCAGGAGCCCCGTGCTGCATCCTAATCTCATGAACGACATCACATGATGAGAGTTCATGAGACAGAGAGAAAGACACAGAGAAAGAGGCAGCACACAGCCAGACACAAAGCAAGAGAGCCAGCTGTTTCACAGCAACCCGCTCTTGCAGTAACTAAGACAACCCCATGATGCTAATCTGTTCTGGTGGTGGTGTCCACAGCATCGAATCACTTTCCACCAAGTCCCACTTTGTAATGATCCCACTGGCTTTCAGCATTGTTACACTAGGGCTATGCTTCCTGCGTAAAAATTTAGAGGAGGGAGGCAATGCAAACTGCAGCAGAGAGGATCAACATTTTCTGGCACTTGGAGCACAAGCACACTGTGTCACACTTGATGGGAAATTCTGAGAGAGAGAAAATATATTAGCTGCTTCCTAGACAGCGTTCTTAAAACATTGAGTTTCAAATCTCCATGTGTGTACTTTTAACCTGTACTCTTCATATATGTATATATGGGGAGAAAGAGAGAGAGACAGACAGAGACAGAGACAGAGACAGAGACAGAGACAGAGACAGAGAGATAGAGAGAGATAGAGAATTTTATAAGTTTATGGACTTCTGGAGAGGTAATAGTTTGGTGTTTTAATCTTTCACTGTCCTCTCCAAATGCAACTGTTAAGGTATCACACGATACCAGGCCTTCCTTCCTTTCACAGCAATCTCTGCTATGCAATGTGTCACTCAGTGAAAGAAGAGAAATGGGGACTGAAGATACTGCCGGAAAGCAGCTGGTCCATGGACATGGCATGATATCTGCTTTAGAAATTTCTCAAATGATTTGAATAGCTGAAACTTTAGGTAGAGTAGCTCAAAAATTCCCGCCTGGGAATGATTTGTTTCTGTTGACAAAGATTTGAACTTCTTAATGATTGACTTTTTATTTCTGTATCCATTAAAAGTACAATTAAATAAATTTATGGAGCTATTCACACCCTAGTTAATTACTTTTACAGTGGGAATTTTTGTTGCTCTCCTCAGAAGCTTTATCTGGGATATGAATTGATTTGGGTGAGAAATACAAACATTGAAAGAGTTAATTGTGCATAGTGACAAGGGTGCCGAAATTAAACTTCTTTTCAGGTACATAATCAGTGAAGCAGGTAAAGTCTGTTAAGGAATGGAATTTTCCTAAATGACTTACAATGAGTGACACTAAATACATCACATCATGTGACTGTTTGGGGTTCAGATAAGAAGGAATTCAAGTAGGTCATTACTACATTGGTAGTGATTTCAGGAGGACAAGTCTCCCAAGAAGTCTACCCAGTGCACTATTTTATCAGAAGTCTTGTTTGTAAAAAAAAAAAAGTAGAACAGTTTAATAAGTAAATAGGATAAAGAATCTATGCTCATAATTCTGTATTGATTCCTTTTAACAGATAAATTATAAACTTGACTGACTTTGTGTCCCAAAATTTTAAAAGTGGATCTTGGAGGGACATAATTTTGATTCCCAGGAGTGTGGGATATATAGCTGAGGACCAGACACACACAATCAGAGACACGATCAGATATACAAAGTGAGATGAGTGCTAAGAGGAGACACATGAAGACTTGATCTTGCAGATATGAGCAGCAGCTAGAATAGGATTAGATGAAAATATTTGAGATTCTAACATCTCATTGTCAAAAATGCATTTAATTTCTTGAGAAATTTGAAGATATTTTGGTCATATTTTCCCATTAATGATCAAAATAAGAGATGAAATTTAGAAATATTTTTACACACACTCTCTCCAAATAAACTGCAGAAATTTAACTGTTTTGTTAAATAATCTGTGAATAATCTGTTGTATCTTGTCTTCTGTTCTGTTAATTTGGTATGACAATGTAGACAGCCTTCTGTTCTTTTGTTTACAGGGTCTCTTAACTTTGTGACTCTCTGGGTAGTAATTCATTCTTTGTTAAAAGGTAGCAGAGTTGCAAGGGAAAAACATTTATTTAATTTGTTGAGATTTATAAAGCCATGTCTATTCTCTAAAGCTTTGAGAGTATGAACCAGATAAGAACATATGGCATAATCTTTTATTTTCTCTACTCATTATATGGAAAAGCATTGTTTAAATGTCAATGAGGAAACCTCAAATTGCTCTCCTTGGAACAGTGATTTCTTGGATAATGTTCAGTTAAATTTAATAAAGGGACATTTTGTTTTCTTTAAGTAAAGCACTCTGGGTCTTGTTTTCAGTCTTTTTAGAATAGTAAGACATTCCATATTGTTTTGGACTCCCAGAAGTTCAATTAACCTGTTATCCCTTGTTTTAGGGCATATTATTTTTTAACATGTTGTGGCATACTTTAAGTAAATTTATAGTGTATTCAGATTGCCAACAGCTGTGACATTTTTTTCAGTACAGGCAATATTAATTCCTAAATAAAATTAGTAAAAATATGGTAGTTCAGAGAATATGTTTTTAAAGAGTACAACTTTGTTCACATTGCTTGTGAATCCATGATTAATGCTGATAGAATGCTTAAAAATTTTTCAATAGTTTCTTGGTTACTTTTATCTCATTGCTGGGACAAAATACCTGACACCTAAAATGAAGGAAGGAAAGGTTTATTTAACTCACAATTTTTGGAGGTTTCAGTCCATAATCCGCTGACTCCAAAGCATGGTGGCATGGCAGAGGGCAACAGTTTATGGTAACGGAAGACAGACAAAGCAGCAAGGGCAAAAAGAGAGGAGTGTGCACAGAGAAGACTCTTTCTGTCCTTTATATTGTGTGTGGGCCACACCCATAAACCCAGCATTAGACCATGAATAAATCACAAATTTACAAATTCTAGAAGCCCACCCCTATGACTGCATGAGGCTTTGGGGGACATCCAGACACAAACCATAACAAATAGTAAAAAATTGACTATACTGAAGAGGAAAACAATGGATGATTTTGCCAAGATAAAGTATCTGAAAACTGAGGTTTTTATCATTTGTTATATACCAGAAGCCAAGTTCAGAAAACAGGGATTTAGGGTTCATCTCTATGGCCAGCTCTACAGGCAAAAATTGATCTACTTTTCTGAAAGTTCTGATTTGATCTGTTACTAAGTGATCAAGAACAATTATGTAACACTGAACTGGTTTACTCAGTTTCTTTCTAAACTTCATTCCTTCAAATACACACACACACACACACAACACACATGAACACACATAAGTTTGTTTTCCACTAATGGGGTGGGAGAATTATTGTTTTGTCTTACAGTGTCCATCTTGAGTTTTAGGAATATATTAATCAGGCAACATTTGTTAACACTTAGGGTATTCGCATTTTAGGGACCTGCCCCATTTTTCCTAGAAAAATTTAATACCACCAATAATCATAAACGGTATGTTATTCTTCCTCTGCTTTCATGGCCAGGTCCAGATAGCCTGTTGACAGTCTTTGAAGAGATCTTCTATTTAGAGAAAGCTCCATATGTCATATACTGTTAACACAGAGTCTGTCAAGAAATGTGATATATCCTGGAGAATTACAGTATCAGTCCCTGAAAAATTGCCTAAAGACATTTTTCTCACTTTGCCAGAACTATTTAACATATAGGAATCCAAAACTTGGATGAAATTAGGAAAAAAATGTTACTAAAGAAAATCTAGTAATATTTATTTTAAAGAAATTGAAATGAATATTTACTGTTTCTGTAGCTCATTTGCATGTTTTCATTTATCACTAATGTTTTTAATGTAGTCACTGGATAATAGACAGTGAAAGATTATAGCATTCCTTCATACTTAATAATGAATTTCATATTGGCTCAAAGCATTTTATGGCTAAACAGTTACTTGTTGCATATATCACAGCAAGAGAGGGTAGAGCTGATCATCTCAAATTGGTCATTGTACAGAGAACCAAAACTCAGCACATCAATAGAAATGTTTGCCATGCTGAATCTGCTCTTATTTTTGTATTATCCACCTCATTAAATGCGTGCTTTACTTCGTCCTCTCCTGTACCAACATATTGAACCCTTTTGATTCTTCCTCCTTAATATCGTTGATGTAGTTAATATTCATATTGTCTCTACTTTCTCTTGTTTTTTATTCTCACTGCTAGAGTTTAGCGACACATTCATAGTTCTTTTTCCTGACAATAATTTACTACTCTCCAATTTGTCAGAGTAGTATTATGAAATGTCAAGCTGAACCTGATAAAACATGCTTAAAATTCTTCAATGGCTCCCAATTGCCCTCATTATGAAATCCAAAAACTTTAGAATAGGTTATAAGGTCATTAGTGAACTAACGTTGGCTTATTTCTCCATGCTCATTATTTAGTTTCACAAAATATACAATGCATTGTTATTTATTTTAGTTAACATTCCATGCAGTAAATCACTAAAGCTTGTTCCTTCTAGCTGGAACTCTTCACTCTTTGATCATCGTCTCTCTATCTTCGTTCATCCTCCTCTCAGAGGCTCTGGTAACCAGAATGCTACTCTCTACTGCTGTGAGTTCAGTTTTTTTAGATTCCACATACAAGTGAGCAAGTAAGAGCCTGCAGTATTCTCTTTCTGTGTCTGACTTACTTGATTCAGCATAAAGCTCTCCAGGTTCATTCATGTTTTTAGAAATGATAGAATCTCTCTTTAAAACAATTTTTTTGCAGGAGGACATTTCTCTTGTGAATATATATCATATTGTTTTTATCCTTTCATCAGATGATGGACATCTAGATGGCTGCCCCATTTTAACTATTGTGAATAATGGTGTATGAACATGAGCATGAAGACATGTTTGACACACTAATTTTGGTTTCTTTGGATATAAAGTACACACGGATATGGGATTACTGGATCATACAGCAGTTCTAGTTTAAATTTTCTGAAAAACTTTCATACTGCTTTTAATAATGACTGTATTAATTTCATGAGGGCTGTATTAATTTAATCCCATCAACAGTGACTATAAGAAATAAGAATATAGCATATACTTTAAAATTGCTAAAAGAATACTTTTTAACTGTTTCCACAACAAAAATGATTAGTATGTGAGGGGAACGTTTTGTTAATTAGACTAATGTAATCACTGTACATGGTAAACATATCAAAATATTGTTCTATTAAATTTAATAGTTACTATTTTTCAGTTAAAAATAAAATTAAAAATCTTAAAGGGAACAGTTTTAAATTATTATAATCTTATTTCACCAGTTTTAAAAGTAGTGTAATGTGTCTGAGGTAGCCAGTTTACCTCTAGGTGTTAAGAACAAATGGTGCAATATCTAAACATAGCACTTAAAGTGTGAAGATGAGATATCTTGCCTTCGTGGAAAGCCCTTCAGTATTAAATGATCTTTTACTATTAAAGGATGTTTATATGCACTTCAATTGTATAGCATATACTGGTTTTTGAATCTTTTGATTTTGATATATATATATAGTTTCAAAATCACAGAATATCTCAAGAATGAGAACTTCCATTACCCCTTAAGTAGTTTTCAGTTGTTCATTTTTCCCCTCCATTTGCTTTATTACTTATTACTGTTTCTGTCTGTGTCTCTCTTGCTCTCACAGACATACACAGACACACTATTTTTTTCTTAAAATTTTTAGGATAAGATTGAAATATAGTGCTAATTTTTTAAATATCCATTTCCTAAGGACAAAGAAGAGAGTGTGCTTATGAAAGTCAGTATTGAAGCAGAACTATTAATGTGATCTACAACTATTACTCAATTTTCTGAATTGTCTCAAAATTATAGAATATACAGTAATTTGCTCTGCTTATTTTGCATAGTAAAATATTTGCAAGAGTCACTTATCTTACTGTTTGTATAAGTAACTTTCTTTTTTTTTAATTGGGCAATATTTCCCTAATATACCACCATTTGTTTATTCATGGTGATGAACAGCTGAGTTGCTTCATTTTCAGCAATTAGGATATGAGCTACTATGAACATTCCTGTTCTGATTCTTTGGAGGGCTATGGTTTCTTATTTGGGAAAATGTGCAGGACCAGAAGTCCTGGGTAATAGTGTAGATCTAAAGATTACCTTTGTAAGACACTGACTCAAGCATTTCTCCTATTTTATATCACTTCCAAGCGTAAAGTTTCAATAGCTTTCCATCATTTCCAGTATTGCTTTATTTAGTTTGAAGCATTTGACTGACTATTTATTGATCTCTCATTGAGGTTTTAATTTGTATTTCAACAAAGACTCATGATTGAAAACCTTCTTCATGTTTTATCATCCACCATTTTTCTTTTAGTTTAAATCCAAGGCCTCTCACTGAGCTGTACTTCCAGCCCTTTTTTAATTTTAATCTTTTATTTTGAGACAGGGCACAGGTAAGTTACTAAATTGTATGGGCTGAGCTTGGACTTGTGATCCTCCATCTTCAGACTCCCAGAGTCATATTTCATTTTTCTAAGTGTTTTTTCACATTTTACCTCCATTTTTATTACACTGTTTTGGTTTTTTTGCTGCTGAGTTAGAGGATAAATTTGTGTATCACAACTACAATCCTTTGCTAGTTACTTATTTTACAACTCAATTTTGCATGCTTTGATTCTCTGACAGGCTGTGATTTGTGTATCCATCTTCATGGTATCTTTTTGATGAACATATATTTCTCATTTTAATGAAGAACAATTTAGCATTTTAAAAATTAAATGATTTTGCTTTCTGTGTCCTGTATGACCAACCAATATTTAACTCTAATCTATGAAGATTTCCCCTACATTTTCTTTAATATTTAAAACTTTCCTTAATAATTGTCATTTAGACTTATGCTAATAATGTATCTCATTTATTTTATATATAATGAGAAATAATGACTGAGCTTTTAAAAATATGAATATTTAATCACCTCAGAACCATTTGTTAAAAAGACTTTCCATTCCCAATTTAATTACTTTGGCACCTTTGTTGAAAATTAGTTGAACGACATGTCTCTATGAGTCGTATAAAAACCTGGAAAGTGTCTTATCCATTCTAGCAAGTGTAAGCGATTGGATACACTGTAAAATCATAGCTTTTGAGTTTGTTAAAGAGCAGGACTGTGGGAAACTGCCCCTTGCTTTTTGCCGAGAAACAAAGCCCTTGCTGTGACCTGTCCCTAACCTCTCCTTCACCCTATTCACTGAGATATGCAGAGCTGACTATATTAAAACAAAAGTTCCCTTAATTGGCTAAAAGAATGTCTTCAAGTCCCATCTAGGCACCAGTGGTCTCATTAACAGCAAAGCGGCAACATGCAGGCAAGAACAGCCCCTGCGTCGGTGACTGGAATGGAAGCTGGAGCAGGAGCTAAAACACAAGATTTCAGGGCTAAAACACAAGATAACATCTTAGCTGAAGCCAAAGGACTCAGAAAAAATTGTACCTTCCTGGCAGTAAAAGTGACAACCTTGCATACATGAGCACTAACTGTACATTACGAATTAGAGGCCTCGGTATGGCTGGTATGGCTACAAAGTTTCTTTTCCCTACAGCACAACTCCCACTTACCTCCCTGATTGACACCAATAAAAGCCATGAGTTTTGAAGATGAGGCCTTTTGTTTCACAGAGAACATTGAATCATACCAGAAAACACTGCAGAATGTTCTTTCTTTTGCATTAGTGTGCCATATAGGCTGGTGGGTTAGACTGATGCCGTCAGCTGTGATTTCGGTACAGGACAATCACATAATTTGAAATACAATGTCAAAATGGTCTCTACAGATTGTAATAGCCCCAAAACAATGGCTTATCTTTCTGTGGCAAAGTGTGGAAGGAAGATTCGTTACTAGCCAAGCAGATAAGAAAACTCATTTACTTCTGAGAAGTATCTATTCATTTGGTTGCCTAAGTTTTGATTGGGTCTTTTATTTGAGGAGTTCTAATTATTTTGAGTTCTTTATATATTCTCACTGTTAGCCTTCAGTGTGAGGAAGAGTTGGACAAAATTCTTCCCATTCTAGAACTTGTCTCTTCATTCTGTTGGGGATTTCCTTTGCTGTGCAGAAGCTTTTAAATTAGATATAATCCCATCTGTGAATTCTTGGTATTATTTCTTTTGCCACTGGGGTTCTATTTAGAAAGTCCTTGCGTATGCCCGTGTCTTCAAGTGTTGTACCTATTTTATCTCCCAGTAGGTTAAACATTTTGTTTTTTACATGAGAATAATGTTCATTGTCTCTGGGCATCAGAGAAATGCAAATTAATACTACATTAAGATACCACCTCATCCTACCTAAAAGAATGACTATAATCAAAAAATATGACAATAAATTCTGGTGAAGTTGTGAGGGTCATATAATCTACTGCACTGTTGGTGGAATGTAAACTACTATAACAATTATGGAAATAAGTGTGAAGATGCCTCAAAAAACCCCCTAAAATTAGAAGTCCCATTTGACCAGATATTCTTTTAGGTATTTTTCCAAAAGAGTTAACATCGACATATTGCAAAGATACATATATTCCCATGTTAGAGTAGCACAATTTATTATAGCCACATCTTTGAAACAGTATTTATTTCCATCAACACATGAATGAATAAGGAAAATGTGTTATTTATACACACTGAAGTACTATGCTGGCTTAAAGAAAGATAAACTTGAAGCATCTGAAGGTAAATGGATGCAATTTGAGAATTTAATCTTAGGTGAATTAAGTCAGACTTACATACTCAATTATAGCATAGATTCTCTTATATAAGAAACACAAAAAAGAGCAAAATAGAAGAGAAATTAATAGGAAATAAAGAGAAATTCATACACTTGCCCAAATTACAAATTTCATTGTTTTAAAAATAGAAAAGAAAATTTATGCTATTATCTGTTTGTTTCTTTTTTATATGAATCTTTTTGGTGACTTTCTTGTACTCTAACTGGTAAGAAGATAATGACAGATCTTATAGTAATTGTTGCATGAAATTTTGCTTTATTTTTTCATAAGGTAAAAATACAAAAAGAAGAATCAAATAAAAATTTAATATATATTGGAGGTCAAGTCTGAGAGTTTCACACTGAGTGTGTACAGTTAGTATAAGGTTAAATATTGACAGAAACTCATGCAAAATTTCTGAAGCTCTCTTTTACAAAAGACTCTAGCCAGGTTACCAACTGTGATCTCTTTTCCTTGCCTCCCCAGCTCATTGGCACCCTGTGCCCTGTTTGAATTCCATAACTCTGCACTGGAGTCTGGAAAGTGTTTTCAGGAAAAACGCCAGTGTGATTCTTAGGTTTACCTGTGTATTTCTTCACTTGCTATTCTAGTCTCTTTCTGTTCTCTTATGAAAAGAGTTGTCTCATGTATTTTATGAAGTTTTAGAGTTGATTTTGACCAGTTGGCTAGTCTGATATAAAGTTAAACTTTTGTGGTTCAAGTATTTTGTTTTCAAAACCTTATGGGTGCAAAGTTACAGTGGTACTGAAACATACGCAATTTCAATACAGAGAAGAAGTGTTTTTTTAAGTGGAAATATAAAGTATATTTTAGTCTTTTACAACTAAATCACATGAAAGATAAATTCTGAATTTGTAAGGTTGATTTTTAAAACTCGTATCTTTTTGTATATTCAACTGTGTTTTACCTTGTTATACTACTTTCTGCATTATGGTCTTGCATTTTCTTTTCTCTCCATTCAGTATTTTGGATTGTCTGTCATGTTACATTCAATCCAGGGTCCATCTCCTAGGATAGGGTGAATTCCATTCTGTGTAAGCAATTTGAGTTTTTAAGAAGTTTTACAAAATATACTGGCCCTTTTGAGGCATACTGACTTATTGGTGGTAATTTATACATATAGTTAGAGAAATATTTATGCATTTGTTTATTGGTCAATCACTGCACAATAGATTTCTGCAAAGTGTTCAGCCACTATCTCTTGTTTCTAAGATTCAGGAATCATCTTTTTATTGTTATTTTTATTTTCAAAATTTCATACCCAATTTTATCTCTCCTACCATTTCATGATAAAACAGTTAAGAATACTGTTGTCAAAATGCTACGACTCTGAAAATTATTGGTGTTGAGATAATACACGTCTTTTGGGCTCTGTAGTTAATTGTCTTTCTCTGTTCACATAATTTTGATTCCATCAGAACTCTTTATGCTCCATCATCACTTGTACTGCCCAGGAACCCTGGTTTCCAATGACTTTTCCAATGGTTGTTGTTATGTCCCATTAATAAAGACTATAGATGTTAGTCTTACCAGAGTATGCAGGAAAATCTGAATAATAATTCAGTATCATGTTAAATTTATCATTCACACAATTCCAGAAGGCTGTTTTTCAATGCTGACCACTTTTCTTCCTTCCACACTCTTCATTCAGTATCTGCAGAGAGAGGAACATGAATGAATATCCATCCCTGTCTGATATAAGATCAACTCTCAAGATCTTAAAACACTACTACATTGATCAGGAAGAAAGAGACGACAAAAGGAATGCTTTGTAGGAGGTAGTGACTGCCTTGTGGTAAGGAGGTGGGTATCTTTGTGGGTATCAGCAATAAGGGAATGTAAGGCAAGTCCCCTTCCATCACTCCTGACATCATTGGGTCTTGTATACTAGAGGTTGCACTATGGTGGGAACAAAGTCAAGAGCCAATGTATCAGTTATGAGTACACATATGTGACATGTGTGACTAAATCTCAAGGGGCAGTGGTGGTTCTGCAGCCCACAGGCATTAACTCACCTTTTATTCAGTGTGAGTGAGGGTCACCAGTCAATGTGAACACTGTTATGGTAATTCAAATTTGAGAGATCCCACAGAAGAAATACCTTGACAAGTGGTAGGAGCAATTCTCTTGACAAGATGTCTTCTGCCATAAGGAACAAAATCATGTTTTTTGCAGGAAAATGAGTGAAATTGGAGACCATTATGCTAAGCAAAATAAGCCAGATACAGAAAGAGAAGTATCACACATTTTCTGTCATGTGGAATTTAGACAACGAAACAATTCAAAAATTACCTTAGATTATAAATTAGCCAATTAAAGAAGGGTAAGGGGATCAGAGGGTCAGTATACATAAAGGAGAAAAATGGGGAGTAATCAAAGTATGTTACACACATATATGAAAATGCCACAAAAATTCATTACTCTGTATAATTAATATATACAAAAAGGTAATTCTGCGTACCAATAAACAGATTAAACACATTAGACCACTCCAACCCTGTTTCTAATGGAATAAATTGAGTGAAATTGATGTTGAATTTGGTCAGAGATTAAGACGAAACAAAATTTTCAAAGTGACAAACTCCTTATCCTAAATGAATTTGATGCTTGTCAGAAGTTGTTAAGAAAATCTGACTCACTGTCTTGGTGTCTTGAAACCTTAACAAGATAGCACAAAACCTATTTCAGTATCCATGAAGTAGGCTATGTGAATCTCTTTTTAATTTCATTGAATTTTTATTAGTATGTATTTGTAGTAATAATTACCTTCATTCTTGTTTCATCCCTTCCTCTCTCACCCTTCCCTCTCCCTCCATATCTTCATCCCCTTCCTACTACAAAAGACCTATGTTCCTGTTTCCTACAATCTATTTTACTTTGCTCTTTAATGTATTTATATTCTGAGTTGATTTGTATAGAAAATATAAGCAAATAATTTAGAGCAATTATGAAGTAAAAATCAAACCCAGAAACTTAAATGCTACATGCTTGTTTTATATGCAAAACTCAATGTAAAATAAAAAAAGAAAAAGAAAAGAAAGGATAATAGGAAATAGGGAGACAATCTTTTGCAAAAGGAAAAGAGACCAAGAGATGGAGGGAGTGTGAAAGGCAGGGAGGGAAAATGAAAAGAATGGAAAAAGAATTAAGGTGTGTTTTGTACCTGTATGAACTCCTCACGAGGAATGTACTACAAATATGGACAAATAAAAATTGAAAAAATATCACACAGACTTTTCAAGAAAGGGATC
The DNA here is from genome assembly GCA_004363535.1 of Dasyprocta punctata. Classification (NCBI taxonomy): domain Eukaryota; kingdom Metazoa; phylum Chordata; class Mammalia; order Rodentia; family Dasyproctidae; genus Dasyprocta; species Dasyprocta punctata. The sequence goes on along the minus strand of RJWM01000488.1, from coordinate 14,100 downwards.
TGGTTCATTAAATGATTCCTCAACTCAAGAAAGGAATGAAACTCCTGAACTTATTCAGGTTGTTCATGTATTCAGATTCCTGATTCACTAGGTTTTCTTTTAAATACTAATATAATTTTATTAGTAAAATTTAAGTTTCTTCTTATTCTGTAATGTCCCCAAAGCTGAACACTGCAAATATATATATACATATATGTATATATAAATGCATTCATTTACTTTATTGCAATGACATTCCAATTTATAGTAAGTGATTGTCCTTTGTGAGAACTCAAATTTTTTAGAATAAATCTCCAACTCTTTAGCAAAAGGATAAGAAAATAAATAAAAACAGAAAAGGACATAACAAAAGGAAAAAGAGATTTTCACTATTAAAAATCACTGAAAATACAGGTGTTTAAAGTGGATCAATAATAATGGTAATAACCATTGCATATCACAGTATTCACAGATGTCAGACATATTGAATTGTTATTGGGCTGCCCATTATGAATAATTATAGTAAAAGTCATTTCTAGATAGAATAAAAAGCTTTAAAAGATTTGGGTTTAAGGTAGAGAAAAATAAAGAATTTCCCTTGTTTTCCACAAATGTTTCTATTGTGAGTGACTCATAACCAAAATAAAATTGAAATACGATGAGGCACTTTATTCCATATTATTTTTCAGACATTAAGTGGAATAAATTTAAAATACTGGGGAAAGTTGGGAGTGGTTCCTCTCTTATTCTATATTCCTCAAGCCCTCTCACCTCCATTTACCCAATTTTTTTGAGCTTCATTTTTCATACATTGTGCTTATGTAAGAATTTTAGGAAATATTGAGAATCCAGGAATTTTATAAACCAGGCTTGCTGAATTTTAGTATGATTAATGCTAGAGCTGGCCATGCCTGCTCTGCAGGATACCGTGCATTGTGCAATGATTACCAGTGTCTCTGATTTTTTTACTCACTAGTTGCTAATAACACTCCTCCTCACTCAAGGCTTGTGCCATACCCCATTGTGCCAATCAAAAATGTTCCATAGCTGGCAATTGTCTCCATCTGAGACAATAAGACATGAACTAAACCTGTACAAGGTTTGCAGTTTCTTTGTTCATAAAGAAGACTGCAGGATTTTTTTTTTTACTCTCCAGAAAAACATTTTAACAGTGGGAAGACACAAAGAATGATATAATTATACACATGCCATTGATTATGACTAGGTAGCACAGAAGCAAAAAGCTGAAAGACTGACTACAGCACACAAATGTGTGTCACTTAATTTAACAAGGTACATTCTGCTTATTGAAGCTGTTCGTTGCTTGTTAAGTTTGAATTAGTTGCCACTGTTCAGAACTGAAATATGTCACTGAAATGCTTTGCTTTGGTTATGACTTGTCTTGGAAAAGCAGAAGTCCTAGCAAAACCATTTCCGACTTTCTAAAAGTATAACCAACTGGGTGTTGCTCTTTTAAATAGGATTGGTATTCTTTGTCATTATATGTGACCTGTTTTTTTCAAATTTGTTTTATATAAGCTACATAGTCCTTACAATCATTTGAACTTAAAAATCTAGTAAGTCAATAAGTTTAATGTTTATTAAAAATATGCATAACTTTAAGGAATGAGCTTTAAGCTCTAAAAGTTACCAAGAGTAAAATAGAGTGTTAGTAGAGAGGGGCAATTAGTATGAGTAAGTGGGAGAATGATTTATTAGTTTCTGTAATGTAATAGACATGGGAATTAAGTATTGCTAGTGACTTTAGCACATTAATTTGCTTATTATGCAATCCTTTGAGTTTCTCAATAACTTTTTCAACTTGAAGAAAAATAACAAAGACAGTATACAAATATATATCAGGTTTGCAATCACAAAAATCTGAAAAGATCAGATGACTCAAACTGTGGCACAGAGCCATATTTGCAGTCACCATCTCTATCAAATAAATAGAAAATATATGTCACATCACCTAAGGATCATGCATTTCTCTCTGAAAATTTACAGTGGAATGCTTACATAGTATTATGAATATATTCATTATCAGTCTTGAATAATATGCAAATTACCATGAACAAGAGATCAACTCCTTTTATAATTTTGTTCTAGATGCCAAATATAAAGAGTTGTGTCAAAATAATACATTCTCTGTACAGGGTTCTTTTGACTCTAGCCATAGCATTTGCATACATGAACACAGAACTGCAGTGTGGGGCTAAGGAATACGATTTGGTTTTATTAGTTCTAATTTTAAATTAGTACTCCCCTTTAAAACTACCTTCAAAATCATAATTAACAGAGAGCCTTCATGGACTCAAATTGTTCCAAAGAAACACGAATATGGTATTTAGAGAATTGTTTTTTACATATCACTTTTTGGGGATCCAAGAATTCTCTAATAATTCTATATCTCTGAGAAGGGACTATTTAAAATAAATATAAATCTTTGTCTACAGACTAGAGTACATAGTGTTCCCTGGATGCATTTTTATTTCATTTAGCACATACTATCCTATCCTTATGAAGACAAATAGTGTTCTATTTGGAATATTTTTTTAAAAAAACTTCGTTGGGCCAGGTGTGGTGCACACACCTTTAATCCCAGCACTTGGGAGGTTGAGGTAGGTGGAGTATTGTGAGTTCGGGGCTGGTTTGGGCTACAACGTGAGCAAGTCTGGCCTGAACTACATAGTGCAACCCTGTCTCAAAAAAGAAACAAACAAAAAAAACAGGTTCAGGAGTTCGGCTCAGTGGCTTAAGCGCCTGCTTGGCAGGTGCGAGGTTGTGAGTTTGATCCCCGGTACAGACAAAAAAAGAAAAAGAAAAAAAGAAAAACTTTATTATTGCAGCTAGTTACGAAGTTTAAGGAAACAAAATACACTGAATTGTTTTGAAATATTAATAAAAATTTTTGAAGACAGAAGTAGTAGCCATTAATGACAAATCATTCATCACAAATGAATAGGTACTTAAAATAAGAGCATTGTATACAAAATTTTAGGGTTTTTGTAGTAATTGTCTTTAAAAAAATCAAAGATAAACATTGGACATTACCCATGAAACTCTTAGTCAGAAGGAGAAAATGCTGCAATTTCCTTTTCGGAGTAAAACAATGTGTTAATGTTTTTAAAAAAAGTTCTATGGATCTAAGTTTACAAAAACCAATGAATGTGGATTTTATGTATAATGAAAATACTGTTACTGTTTTGGTAAGCTTTTTAATAAATACAGTTCATAGCAGATTGAGAACTAATTGATTTCAATTGATTTCTTGTTTATTTGCTTTGCTAAGCACTTTTACTTGTGAGAAACTCCCTACATGGAAAGAGGACACAATAATTTAATCTACTCCTTTTTTTGTTCTCAGTTTTTCAATATCTTAGTATTAGCAATGAGTTCTTTTTATCTAATAGCAAATTAAGTGAATCAAACTTTGTTTTTCAGTGTTGTCTGGGTTGATCTCTTTGAATGGTGATAGATCCTTTCTGCATTTAAGGCACAAAAGGAGGAAAATGTAGTACCAACCATATTTTGTTCTTTTCGCTAAGAATGTGAAAAACTCTTTCATTCTTCCTCTTTTGTCCCATCAACCAAGACTGTGTTAGGCTGTGTTCTCTAGGGAATTGAATATTTATATTTCTAAATCTATACAGTAATCAACAGTTTGGGAAGAAAGAGTGACAATAATCTATGTCTAAGTAAAAATTTAATTTAATTTGATCACAGAATCATATTTTATGTCAATGGAATGGAAGATCCAATATTTTTAAAAAGTCAGTTTTTCCTCAATACACTTCAATCACAATTGTAGCAGATTTTCATGATGAAAGCTAAAATATTGCTAATATTTTTATGGAAAAACAAAGGCCATGAATAACCAGGACAATCATGAACAAGAACAAAGCTAAAAGATTTCTACAACAGATAAAGATTTTAAAAATAAGATTAATTATATAATTATAGTAATCAATACTCAATTATTTAGCAAAGGCATAGCTGAATAGAGCAATTAAACAGAATAGCAAATTCAAAACCCAATCACACATATAGGGTTTCTTGATTTATGACAAATGTAACATGATGGCATGAAGGAAAAAGGACAGTAATTCAACAGATGGTGTTGGGTTAGCTTTAAATCTAAATGGACATGAAACTAAACCATGATTTCTGTCTTATACAATACACAGGAAATCAGTGCAAGGTAGATTGTAGAGCTATTATAAAAGATAAAATAAGAATGTGTTGGGGAACTTAGAAAATTCTTTCTAGTCTTCTCTCTTTGGAAATTTCTCTATTTGTTTTTCAGTATCTGTCTAATCCATAAATTTCAGAAGTCTCTTAAAATTGCAGTCCCTAGCCATTTGGTTAGAAGAAAGTAGATTTAGCTTTTTGTAAAGTGTGTAATTAATTGCTCGTGTTATAAGAGTTGGATTGCTCTAAGAGGAATTCATGTAGAAGCTAACATCAGTGTATTGATCTCTTGTAGGGAAGTTGCCAACCATCTCTTTCATTTTATACCCATTTCCTGTTTAGGGAATTATACAGGAGATTTTGTAACGTTTGTGTGGTTTCAAATGGTAGCAGATAATTGAAGCAGGTTTGTTTAAATCAACTAAGGTTTTTATGATCAATACTCAAGAAATATAGTGAAAGAAACATTTTTTTGAATTTATTTTTGTCCTTTGCTTCTCATGATTAGGATGCAAATGTAAAGCTTTCTTGAAGGATTCTGCTTCCCTGGAGATTAAATAAATACAATTAGTTTATTTGTAGAATACTTTTATTTAAACGTGTAAAAAACCTAAAGCTCTTTTCTTCATATAGGAATTCTGTGTAGAGAAGTACAGATGGAAAATGATGAATACTATTGTTGGGGTCACATAGCTAACATGCTGTAAGATATGAGGGGCAGAGGAACTCCTTCCAGTTGAGCTCTATTGTTATTGCTTTTCTTTCCTTTTTTGAGTATTGACAGTTTCCTATGATAGGTAAGGATGATTTGAAACCACAGAGTTTTAGTTTCAGATATTCCTGGCAATAGAAAGATGCCAAACAGAGTATACAAGCATGAAATTAATTTTCTAATCATCAAGTGTAACTTAAATAATTGCATAAGTCAGTTGGAATTATTCTATGGGAAGCCCATAGATTATTGTAACAAAATTACAGAAATAAATAAGAAAATTATTTTTTAATAAAGAAAATGATTTAAACTATAATGAAATGCCAACTGGAATTTCTGTGATTAAACTACAAAAGAAAAATAAAGGTTTGTGTCATTCACAATTGTTTAAAAATGACAAGCTATTTAGAAATCATGCTTTAAGCACTCGTTTTGGTTAAGTACAATGCTCCATATAAAAATTCTATATCCAAGAATAAATATAATAATAAAATGACATTATTTCATAGCACATGTATCTAAAGTAGTGTGATTATGTATTCTAATAGTTTCTCCAATAAGAAAAAGTATGCAGAGAAACTCAGAGTAAATGTAGATTGTGATGAACCAACAGCATTTTATATTGCCTGGTACTTCCCTATACAGTAACCAAAGTTTATTTTATATGAATTTCATCATTTTTCCACTTTCACCTTTGACATCTATGTCATATTGGCTGCTTGATGTTATATTTTTTCTCTAGTTCTAAGAAGTTTTTCTGCCACCTCAATTTGTAAAATTAGAGACTTCCTCTTTTCATCTTGTAGATTAGTAACATCAATGATTACTTCATTGCCTGTAATTATCTATTTTTAGTATCCATAAACGTCAAAAAGAATTTTTCAATTTCTATTTCATTCAGAAGCATATTATAAACAAACATTTATTTATAGCACTGTGTCAATCTTTCTTATTGAAAACTTTATGAATTAGGCCAATAGAAGAAATTATTTGATAAGAAGTATGAAGATAATATTGGGTTAGCAAAAATAAATTACATAGAATTGACTGGACCTCCTCTATCTGTTTCTTTTTAAATAGTTTTCCCACTATTGTTAGATATATACAACTAAGAGAGATAGAATACGTTATTGACATTTTATAAATAGGCCAGGTAGATGCAGTTTTTTAGAAGTATGCTAAAAAATAAAAAGGGTTTCTGAGAGAACTTTGGTGGGAGAATGCAGTATCTGCTAAAGTGTAATTTTGAATTTAGGATTTTACAAGCTGTCTTTTTGGTCCTGTTTTTTTGAGGAAGTAGTTAGTATTTCAGGAGCACATGTGTAATTAGGAAATTATGGTAGAGTGAAGGAAGCAAGTAAATAAAATTTTGTATGCATAAGAAAGAAGACACATCAGAGCTCCTGAAATGGTTGCATTGCTATATAGCTCTTTGTTTTCCTTGATTTGAGTAATTTTTTCTTCTTTATGTAATTATATGTATGTATAGTTTAATCATCTCTCAACTATTCCTCAGAACTCTAAATGTCTTTTAATTTCTTTTTTAACTTTCGCATTATGTTCCTGGAGGCTACTTTTCTTAGAAACCTGTGTTTTTGTTTTCTTTTCTCCCATGCAGTAACACTGGCTCCCTGAATTCTTTCTCTATTTGTTTTAGTTTTTCTGGTACATATACATTAAATGTTCCTGGTAAAAAGTACCAGAGAAGTACATCTGAGAATTTGAAAATTGCATGTTTAAAAGTATGTATATTATTCTCTTCTACTAGATGGAGAGCACTATTTGCTATAGAATCTAAGTAGAGAATTATATTCTTTCCATGACAGAAAGCATACTACCTTGGCTCTGTTTTTATTGGGCTGTAACTGTTGAAGAATCCAATGTAATTTCTCCTTTGAAATTTTGTAGCCATTCCTAGTCATAAATCTTTTCTTTACTGAGTTCTTGATGAGTTTTCTAATCATAAATTTCATATCCATTAATATCCTTCTAGAATTTGTGGGGAACCTATGACCTCAAAACTATGACAAGTCCTTTCCTTGGGACTTCGACCATCCCTGGAGTTCAACTCAATCTATGAGCAGAAGCTGTAGTATGAACATGCTTTCCATCTGAAGGCAAGGCACATGTCAGTTACTCATTATAAAAATGTGGGGAAGAGGAGGTCAGAAAGGATGTATGACCTAAGGCCATACTCTGGAGAAAAAAATCTGGGGTTAGCAGCCAACATTCAGAGCAGCGGGGCATATATGAATTTGCCTGATCACCAGATGTGGGGCTGCATGCCTGGGACCCCAGCACTCAGGAGACTGAGACAAGAGAGTTGCCATGAGTTTAAAGCCAGCCTGGACTACACAGTAAATTTAAGATCAGCCTAGATTACACAGCAAGACCCTATCTCATTCAAAATTTGTGTCTTAACAAAGTGGCTATATTCATTATACACTTTTATTGAAATGAGTGGAATTAGTTCAAACATTATTTAGTCTGCATAATATACTTTCTACAAATTTAAAGAAGACAAAGAAACTTAGGGACTGGAATATTTTAGGTGTGGGAGGAAGATATAAAAGAATAGTGATTCTTCGTTATGACAGAGGATTGTAAGGAGGGAAGAGGAAAGGAAACTCCCAGAAGGAATGAGCTATATAATAGCAAAACTTTATGTAAAATGATCTGCACACTTAAATAGAAAGTAAACACATTGATTTCACCACCTGATAGGAGACCAGAGGGAATAAATAGATGCTTAAAGGTTTTACAGGAAAACCTATGCTGTCATGGGTACATTTTGAAAGTTTGCTAGTTGCAAAATTAACATAACATAGGAAAATAGTACTTTGGGGGATGATACATGGATGGTCTAAACTGTTTCTAGGACTTACAATTGATAACAGAATATACAGTTGACTATGACAGAAATGTTGTGGCTTATAATGAAGCCCATGTTTAGAGTGGAAGAAAGTGGGCATTATTTTCACCTTCTGATCAACTCAATGGAAGCAGCTGATAGCAAAAGTGATCACTCATTTGATATTTCTCTCAACAAACACTGATGAGTCTTAAACATCTTCTAAACCGAGGAGTGTCTCTCCGATGAGCGTTTGTTTCTCATGACCCTGATAAGCTGGTGGTACAGCTAGATTCCTATTTCTGACATGGTGAATGTCTCAGAATTTGTAATCGTTGCAAATACAAGGAAAGTAAATAATTAATGCCGTCATAGTTTTGACGTACACTGTTAGGAGAACAACTGATTTGGACACTCTTCTGCAGACCCATAGCTTTTTGCTTGAAAAAAGAGGTGTCAGAAAAAATCAACAGAAATATTTACTCCATCTTTTTACTTGACAAATTCCTGTTCACTTATAGATTCTAGTTTTATGTGACTCCTTCAGGGAAATCGGCTTTGTTTCTTACGGATGATTATCTACTCCTCTAATGTTATCTTTCATGATTCTATTCTTCTCGTCCCCCAACACTTACCTCACTCAACTGCCATTGTCAGCTCAGCAGTGATAGCTCAATGTGTAGACAAAATCCTCTGGATAACTTAAAATATTCTTCCCAAGTAGCCATGAAACTCCAGCAACCCCAGAAGTGCTGTTATCGAATATTTTATTAATGCTGTCTTCTGCACAACACTGTATTTGACAACTTTATCACATACTGCTTGAGAAGTTTTCCTTTTGTGATTGACAGCTAAAGCCTGACAGGGACCAGCCAACCATCTGCATCGACTCATTTAAAGAACAACTTCATCTTGAACTTTTGAGAAGAGGTGACAGGAGTGCGTATCAATATTATTAGTATGTTAAGAGAAGGCAAGTAGGATTTCCTTCCCAGTTAAGGCAATAGAACTAAAATCCTGAACTTGTCAGGCTAAGCTAAGCGGGAGTACCATGGGTCAGTATTAGGTGGTATCTCTGAAGAATACTTTCTGTAGAATACGTACTTGGAGAAGGAACTCGTCATTGTGAGTATCTTTGATTCAGTTCTGAACTAGCCTTCTGACCAAGTGTTAAAGAAATCCTGAATCGTTAGAAATTCAGCTTTAAAAATGATTGTTATATTTGGTCCACTATATGTGTGATTATTATTCATGATGGGATAATTTTACTTTCCTTCATAAGGTCAAATATCCTCTGAGTCCTAGAAGAAGGTGACATTCAAACTAAAAATTTTAAAAGAAAGAAGTTTACAATTCAATCAGTAAGGGAGAAATTTATACTTTATTGTCTTCCTCTATTCTCCTGACACCTTTCACAGAGGTTCTGAAATAGGAAGAAAAATAATTTTAAAAGGCCATATATCTCATGCCAGAAAGGAAAAGGTAGCAATGTCATATAAAAATCATAAATGCTTAAAATGTTGAGATAAAATCCACCAAATTGCATATTTGGCATCTCAGGAAAAAAATAAAATTAAAGTAAACTTTCTTCTTAATTTCTCTTTTTTTCCTAATCTCCTACCCTCTTCAACCTCTTTTCTCCTCCTTTTTTGCAATGGTTTTTTTCCCCATTTTATCCTTTTTTATTGAGATCACACTCTTAAGTGAAATAAATGGGACACGTGTAAATATCACATTGTCTCTCTGGTGTTAGAAACTGAAAGTGCAAATAAAAATCAAAATGTGTAACAGATGTTGTGAAATAGGAAGAAATTGTTCAGAAATAAACTTTCTTCTAAAAAGACTAAACAGAACAATTTTTAGTAGTATTATCTTCAATAATACATTGCTAACAGGCATAAATAAATGACTATGTCAAATAGTGATTTATAGTCATGTGAAAGGGAAGCAATGTTATAAGTAAGTGCCTAAAATTTTCAACCTCCTCACACAGGAAAATTTCCCTTATGCTTTGTTGGCTTGAATTTCCTTGTTGAACTAGTTGCTGATGAAGAAGAGAAAACATGATTACCCCTGGAGCAGTATTTTCAAGCAAATGACGGCTAACTCAGGACTGATTTCAAAGTGGATGGAGAAACATCAGCAGAGATCCTAAAGTTGAAAAGACTCAACTGACAGACCTTAAATTGAGAAGAGGTTCTCTTCCAGTTGGGAACAATGTGCAGGGATGGAGTCTGGGTATGTGTATGGAACAGGGAGGAGGGGGAATAGGAGCATTGCCTGAAAGTAAGGGAGACGGGAGCAGGTGAACTCAGCAGGTAAGCTCTTCGGGAGCAGATGATTCATGTCATCACTGGAGCATAAGTTAAGATGATTTTTCAAAGCATTTTGGCTATCAGGCTGGTGAATTTCAGATTCTTTGTTCTTATCCCGAAAGTGTGTGGAGATTGGCATAGAGGAATGGTTATATTCCCAAATGATATTCGAATTAATACACATGGGCATAGATCAATAGAGTGTCACCTGTCTAAATTGAATTGACATTAGTCATTATGCTAAATTGGTGTGAACCCATTCACTGTCAGTCCTGGATTTCAGCTGATCATTTTGAACTGCTAAAATACAGTATTTCCTTTTTTATTTAATATAAAATTACAATAAACTATTTCCCATTATCATCTAATCCATTAATTGAATAACATTTAAAATTGAAATTATTCTGAACACAAGCTTTCCATGTCCTACTGCAATAGGATTTTTTTAATCATCTAAAAATCCACTGCTAGTACAAAAATTGAGAAGTAATGTCTGACATCATTGTTTCCTAGAAAAAATTTGCAAATATAATATTCTTCTAGAATTGTAATTACTAACAAATTCAGTGATTAATAAATTTAATTTTCAATTAAAATTCACGATTACTTAAAACACAACTTTGTATAATCTTCTTTAAAGTCATTTATTTTAGTGTTGATTTAATCTTAAATGTTCTGATTCTGACTAAAATTTAATTGAATAAGCAAATATATGGTACTACAGTTGCATTAAAAATGTTAACAACGTTTTGTTAGGTGGTACAAAAAACACTTAAAACATTTTATGAAAAGTTAATGGAAATATGTCAAAATTTTGTAAAAAAAAGCTATGTAACCAAAGAAATTCATTTAATCTTTGTGTTTGCATCTCTATGACTAAGCTATCTAACTGTGTAGATATATAATGTAGCCCTCAATGTTAATTGATCAGTGCAAAAGAGTAGTAAGTAACAACAAGATTTTGTTTTTTTTTGCATTTAGTAGCATTTATGCAGTTTGGTTATTTTGTTAAGCTTCACAATTTGCCTTAAGGTCATGTAACTGAAATCCAAGCGAGCTACACTGGATGATGCATATATGGTGTGGACTGTTAGATAAACCAAAGAGAGCAGTTTTACTCAAAACCATTTGATCAGCCTCAAATTATAACTGAAATTCACAAACAATATAGTGTCAAAGTACAGCTTACAAATCAAATAAAACATGACATATAGTCTTTACTTTGGACATTTCTATTTGCTTTCTTTTTTTTCCTATGTGTATAAATAGAATAAAATCCAGTAGAAAATTGTCATGAGATTTTCAATTCTCTTTTAAGTCACAGTAAATACTATTAAATACCATTAGTTATTGCTACCCCTAGTCTTCAATGATAAGTTGAAACTTGGTGGTACTTCATCCTTATGTTTTTATTGCTTGACATAAAGATCAGAGGCTAAATGTACCATAACAAAAAAAGCAGAACCTGAAGTTGAATTTCCATTGAAGATAAGTAATTTTTAAGAATCACATTGATCAGGCCAAAATTAAAGTAAAATCAAAATCTAATATGTGTTGTTTAATTCATAAAGCCAGACTTAAAAAATAGAAATTCAACTTCAAGATGGTCTTCAATCTTGATCTTAAATCGAACCCTAAATAAAACAAAGTCTAATTCATCAGTTATGAAAAACATAAAGTAATGAGGGAACACCTTGATTATAACTTCAAACTGCATTCTTTTGCCAAAGGCATTTTATGGCTTGCAAGTTTTAGCAAGAACTCAGTAACTTTTGGTGGAGGGGCGGACTCAAGAACAAGATCTCACTTGTCTGTTTGGGTTATACAGGAATTCAGCCTTCTGCATATTTTCCCACTAGTATATTCTTCCACTCCGTTAAAATTATGCACCATTTTTCTACTCCTGAGTCACTCTCAATGAAAGATTTGTGTCTTGTATCTTTGGAGATAGGTTGTATGACTTTTGATCCCAAATGAGAGGAAATGGCCCTTATGTCTATCACTAGTTACTGCTACTTAGTAAGAAGTAGTTTTTGAACAGAAAAAAAACTTTGTTTTTCACCCTACTTTTTACATCACTGAAAAAATGTAGCCTATAATCATGGAATCTATTTTTCTCCTTAATTTTTTCATGGACCCAGAGGCAACACATCATTATTGAGAACAGTTGATCATTGGGATCTCTTGTCATATAGCTCTTAGATAAAGTTTTCTGAGTAGAAATTATCCAAACTCACTTTTTACTGGTAAAAACAATTTTCACTTATTTCTTATAACAGACACAAATATGAACACTCTATTCTATAATAAACTGTAATCTTCCTATACATGATTAATAATGTTGATATCAGAAAAACTATATAAAAGGTTTGTGAATGCAGTCAATATATTCTAAAATTGAGAAGGATTAGTTACTACTGAAAATATAAATAATATGCTAGAATAATGACAGCTGCACCAACGTTACGATCTCTGGAACTTGATCAGTAGGAGCTACTGCTAGGTGTGGTGTTGGGAGATAGGGATGGTCAGAAGATTGAGAGTTAAAAGCAAAGAGGAAGAAGACAACAAGGTTGCAATGTAAGTCCGGGAAGAAAATCTGCTGTGACTACTTAGGTAGGAGAAGGTAGATTATGTGTTTTCATGTATAAGGAAATGCCCTGTTCTTAGGTGTTTATATGTCAGTGTTCAGGTAGTTTCTATATAGTTTTTCTAGGTCAACTCTCCTCATCAATAACACTGAAATACACTTATTTAGCCACATCCATTTTAATAGTTGTGAAAAAGATAATTCCACTCTGTCCAAGTGTATGTTCTGCCATTGAAGACGTCATTGAAACATTATGAGAGCAAACTATTTGGCTTGCTATATATGGATTCACCTATACACAGGGCTAAATCAATTTTAGAGGCTGCTACCTCAAATGTGTGTTAGATGTATAATAACTGACCAAATGGCAATGTGTCTTTGATAGTTTAATATTTAAATTATTTTAATAAAATAAGTGTACTATATCTTTTTGGAAGTCCTTAAACCAATGTTAGGAATGAAGTGTAAGAAATAGCAGTATATAAAACAGTATGTATGGAGAATCTAGAAGTTAGAATCTGCATTACATGATTTTCCTATTAGTGATGAAATGTGTGAAATCTAGAGATACCGCTTACAGAAGTATGTTAAAAACCTTATGCAAAGACTTAGGCACAGAGAAAGTAGAAGGTCTTATAATGCATTCAAATTCAAGTTGCCTAGATTTGTAGCTGTGAACAAGTGAACCAGCATAAGACCACTAGCCTGGACAGAAGAACCAGAAATAGGAAGTAACCACAATTGCTTAGAGAGGACTAAGGAAAAGCTACAGATAACAGAGCAGTGGAAAGAATGAGGCCAGGGGTGAGTATAAGATGGCACAGACTGCATTTATACTGGGTATGCATAATAATTCTGCATAAACACTAGTCACTGAAGGTCTTTTCCCTCTGTTCTCATGCTTGAACAGCACTTACTCTGTACATTCAGCTATACTAACTAGCCCTGGCAATGTGCAAGAGTTTGATTGATTCTCACAAACATTTGGTCATGTCTACGTTTAATATTATAATGCCAGATCAACCAATCAAATCACTAATATTTTAGTCAAATTGAGCTTTAACATTGGATAAATCAGTGACTTTAAAGCACTTTAATATGAAAGCACCATGGATTTGCCCTGGCTCATTACCAGAAAGAACGAGCGACACATAATGATTAAAATGACTATAAAGTATGTAAACAAAATATGCCACAGCCATTATCCTTACTGACTTTGCACACTAAGTGATGCTTGTTTGTTTATTTATTTATTTATAGTAGTTTGTCTATTTTCTAGATCTACATGCTGAAATAAGGATTCACAATTTTAGAAGCATTATGACTATATTTTGACAAAAACATCTTTGTAGGAAGCTGTCCTGATTACTTTTTACTCATTGCTGAGACAACATACCTGACTCCCAAAATTAGGGAAGGAAAGGTTTATTTCCTACAGTTTCTCTGGAGTTTCAGTCCATAC
>RJWM01000487.1:142410-214109 GCA_004363535.1 Dasyprocta punctata | reverse complement strand
AAGATATCTAGAAGGGGAATAAATGGGTCAAATGGAATTTTTGCTTTTAGTTTTTTGAGGAGTCATCATCCTGATTTACTTGAGTGGTTGTACTGGTCTTTATTCCCCTCAGCAATGTAGAAGGGCTCTTTTTCTCTGCAACCTCACCAGCATTTGCTATTACTTGATTTCTTGATGATGGGTATTCTTTCTGAGGAAGGGTAAAATCTCAGTGTTGTTTTAAGTTGGATTTCTCTAGTGGTCAGTGATGGTGAGTGTTTTTTTCACAATGGTTCTTGAGTTCTGTTCAGGTCATTTGTCCCTCATATATGTATTTTTTTTTTTTACTTTTTAAGTTTTGAGAGGTTTTTTTTAATGTATTTTTCAGTATTAGCTCTTTGTTTCATATGTGGCTTGTAATGCCAGGCACATGCCTGTAACCCCAGCACTTGCATGGCTGAGGCATGAGCATCATAGAAAGTTCAAGGCCAGCACTGGCTCCATAGTGAGTTCAAGGCTAGTGTTATGGCTTGTATCTAGATGGTCCCTCAAAGCCTCATGGTTATAGGTGGAGAGTTTCGAAGGTAGCTGGATTAGAGTGTGTGAATGTGGACTAAAGATCTAATACTAGAATTAAGGGTATGGATAATAGAAGCCCCAACCTGGGTATGGGTGGAACCAATCAGTAGACTGGAGCCTGGGTGGAACATAAAGGGACAAAAAAAAAAAAAAAAAAAAAAAAGGCGGACTTGCTGCTGCTCATTACTTTAGATGCTTGTTGTGGTCAGGGGTTATAAGGAGAATAACTGCATACAGGACACAGAATTTATAATACTGTTTTATGATGGTCATCCAGAGTTAAACACAAGAAAGTGCAGAAAAACCTTTCCATAGCACTAAAGACCCAGAATATTCAGCCAAGGGCATGGATCCCACAGAAATGTCCTGCATGAGTCCAGCTAAAGACCCAAAACGCATGACAATGTCTCCCATAAATCCAACAGGATATCTAAGAGCCCATGATAAGGACTCATGCCAGTCTATTTTACGGTTCTGCGCTGGGAAGGCCAGAGGTCAGTGGTGGAAGCTAGAAAGTCTATGCCAGCGGGTAAGAAGGAACTGTGCTGTAGGTTGAGGGTTCTACACTGGACCGAGAAGTCACACTCAAAATAAGGAGTGGGCTGCCCTGAAGAGTACCACAGCTATCCTCAGCAACAGCGAGGTCCCAAGCTCCTCCGACAATGAGAACAGTCGAGTACAGGTCAGGAAGCCCAACGTGACAAGCTTCTCCAGCACACATCTTCCCCTCCAGAACCAGGAAGTGATGCACAATGTGAGGAACAGAGCTCCCCCAAAGTAAACCACAGCTACCCTCATCGACGAGGTCCCGCGCTCCTATGATGATAATGGCCAAATCCATCTTGGGGAAGCCAGCATGACAAGGTCCTCCAGGAAAACCATTGGCTCGAAACAGCAAATCTTAGGAGAACACACAACACCTTGCTCTTCTTCTCCACATCTCTATTTATGCTGGCAACTTTCCTCAGGTGGGCCATCTATACTCAGCACCATGCTGATGTAATTCAGCTAGTGTTAAGGTGACCACCAGTTTTTAATCCATAACAATGCTTGCTGTCTTTCTGCCTGCTGCATCATGGAATGTTTCTCCTCTGAAATGCCCCTCTGTCATGCTGCCCTGCTTTGGAACCAGCTGACTATGTCCTGAAACCTCTATAAATTGTGTACTGAAATAAACCATTACTTCTTTAATTTTGGATGTTGGGTACTTTGTATTAGCAATGAAAAAAGTAACTAAGACACCAGCCTGAACTACATAGCAAGCCATTGTTTCAAAAAACAATAACAACAACATGAAAAAATATGTATATATATTTGTTGCAAATGTTTTTCGGATTCATAACTTGTGTTCTTATCCTCTTAATAGAGTCTCTTCCACAGTGTAAAAATTTTAAATTTTAATTAGGTCCAATGTATCAGTTTTTCCTTGTGCTTTGCTTTTAGTGTCAAATTTAAGAACTCTTGGTATCTGCAGACTTTTTTTTCTCTTTTATAAACGTTTTATAGCTTTAAGTTTTACATTTAAGTCCCCTTGATCCTTTTGAGTTAATGTTTTTTTTTTTTTGCAACACTGGGGATCGAACTCACAACCTCATGCCTGCCAGACAGGCGCTTAAGCCACTGAGCCAAACTCCCGACCCTTGAGTTAATGTTTGTGTAAGATATGAGACTTAGGCAAAGATTTTTTTGTCAATGGATGTCAGATTGCTTTGGCATTATATATCAGAAAGACTGTTTGTTCACTGAAGTCCTTTTGTATCTTTGTCAGAAATTAGATGGTCAAATATACATGTATAAGTAGTCTTGTCTATATTTACAAAAAAGCCAATTTCTAATTTTAGTAGGAATCATAGTAAATTAATAAATCAATTTGTTGAAAAATTGACAATCTTTGAGAAAAGGTTTGTTAGTCACAGATTCTGTTAGTTTTTTTGGTCTCTAAATATTTTTATTTCCCCCTTATTTCTCAAGGGTAGTTTAGTTGATCTAAGTCTCATGGTTGACAGTTCTTTTCTTTTAGCACTAAAAAAAAAGTGTTGAAAACCGTCTAGCCTCCATGGTTTCTTGAAAAATCTGCTCTTATTTGAATTGTTATTCTTGTGTAAGTAGGGGTGGTATTCTCTCACTGAACTCATTTTTAAAATTTTTCTTTTTTTTCCATTAATTTTTTTTGGTGTAGAATTCTTTGGGTTTATTCTGTTTGGGTTTCACTTAGCTTCTTGACTATAATTTTATGTCTTGCTAAATTGAGGAAATACTTAGCCATTATTTCTTCCAATATTTTTTATCCTCACTTTGTCTTTAGATTTGGGACTCCAGTAAATAATTGGACTGGTAGGTGTTGTGCTACAGATCCTGAGATTCTGTCCCTTTTCCCCACCTTGTTTTCTCTTTCTTGTTGTTACTAGAAAATCCTCTTGTTCTGATTCCAGGCCTAAGAGTCAATCCTCTGTTATCTACATTTTCTTATTTCACTTTTCCAGTGAGGCATTTTGTTGTTATTGTAATTTCTATAACTTCATGTTCTTTCTTTTTTACAACTTCTAGTTCTTTGTGATGATGTGTTTACTCCTTTTTTTTTTTTTTTGTGTAATTCAGTTGTCTTCCCTGACTTGCAAATAGCTGCTTTAAAAAAAATTAGTACATGTTGGTCATACAGAATATTGATGTCCATTTTGGGGAATTCATACATGATATATAACATATCTCAATCATTTTCAATCCCTTTATCCCTCTCCAGTTTCCTATCATCATTCGTATGTATAATATATATATACATATATAATATGTAAACATAATGCATATATGTATACTCATACACATATATACACACATATGTTTTAAATTTCTCATATAAGAGGAAACATGATATTTGTTTGTGTTTCTGGTGCTTTTATTTGTTTCTTATTTGGTACCATGAGAATACATAATTGCTTATTGATGCATCTTTGTGGTAGTTGCTTTAAAAACCTTGTCAGGTAATTCCAGCATGTATGTGCCATCTTTGTGTTTGTGATAGTTAATAGTTTCTTCTTACATCATGATTTTTCTGGGTTTTGGCACCATGTGTTTAAAAACATATCTTGGACTTTTTGGCTATCAAGTTAGAAAACTTTTGGTCTCACTAAAACCTTTTATTTTAGCTGGCTTTTATCCTGTTTAGATTAGCACTTAGGGCCTGGTCTATTTTCATTGATGGTTCCAGTGACACCTTAAGTTTTAGAGCCTTTGTCTTCCCATTGCCTCTGTCATTCACCTCTCACTAAGCTGTCTACTGACTCCTGTTGATGCCTCCTTAGGGTGCAGAAAGTGCTTCCTTAGTCCTGGGTCCTGGCCACCTTGAGTGGGGCAGGGGTTCTCTTTTGACTGCTGTTGTGAGATTCTTAACAGATCTCCATTCTGGTGCCGCTGGGCTGGTCCTGCAGAGGAGTGAGTCTGCTTTAGCAGGTAAAGTGCTAGTTTGGAGGTCAGGCAGCAGCAGGCCTTGTTTACCTTATTCCTTTAGATAGTGCTCATAAGGTACCGTGCCATTATGCTTTCCTCTAATCCTGCACAGATCACTTTTCAGGATATGGTTTTAATCTCACTGATTCTTGTGCCTGGTCCCAGTACCATACACATTGTCTCCTTCCCTTCTTTTCTTCTCTCAATCTCACAGCTTTTGATTGAAGTATAGCTTGGTACTTACGTCTTTATGACTATTAATTATTGCTCATAGCTGGCCCCAGCCATGAACCAATGTACTATGACAATAGTTCTTCCTTCACAAGTTTTTGTTGGTTTTCTAAATACTTGCTATTAGTTTATCTTTAAACGCTATAAAATTCAATTTAATATGGCCAAACATATTGCCTTATTACCTTTATTTTTTTCTTTCCCTGACAATCTGAAGTTCTTTCTCTAGAGCTTCTTGTTGTTAACCTTTTATATAGTTCTTATTATGGAACTTGCTGCCCCTGCCATTCTACTTATCTCCTTCACTGATCTCCTATGTTGTCTCTAATTCTCTGAATCTGTGTCTTCCTCTTGCTGGTTTTAGTTCTTGTTTGTTGGCGCTTACTCCATGAGTTTCTGAGAAAAAATTTTAGACACTTTTAATCTTTGAAAATATCTTTGTTTTGCTCTCACATTTTTGTAGGTTTATAGTTCTTGGTTGAAAACATTTTTTTCAGAATCTTCAAAGTGTTGTCCATTGCTTCATAGCCTTTATTGATTGTCTTAAGAAGTGAAATGATAATTTGATTCTTATACTTTGCATGTGGCTTTTCTGTGTCTGAATACTTTTAGACCACTTTACCTTTGATGGTTTCAAAGCTTACCTTAGTGTGCATTAACATGGCATTGGGCTGGGTCTGATGAAATCTTTTACCTGGAAACTGTTTCTTTTCTTTTTTATTTTTTTCTGGGAAATAGATATAATTATTTTTTCCCACTTTTGTTTCTCTTCAGTGTTTTGAAACTCTGCTAGCATATAAGCATCAAAGATAGAGAGTATTTTATCTGTTAACTATCCCAACTGTGCATAGAACAGTGTTTTATAGAGCAGGAAGTTCGTATAGTAAGTGTTACATAAATGAGTGAGTCACCTACTTGTATTTGGATCCTAAATCTCTTGGATTTCTCTTCAGATTTTCTTGTCTGTTATTTTTCCTTCCTCTTTGTTCTGCAGATATCCTCAATTGATCTCCAAGAGCCTTCCCTCTTGGTTTTTTCCTCAGAATATATTTTTAAGTACCTTTCAAAGTTGGGATGAGAAATAGAACAATCAACAGATAAACGGTGTATCTAGAGTTGGTTTTTATATTTGTTATAAGGTAGTGGTCAATGGTGTTTTTAAAATTTTTTTGTATAAATGTTGATTTGATGTGGCATCATTATTAATATAATTATCCTTTCTCCAAAGCAGTGCAGTGTTACGTTTGTCATCAATCAAGTGACTTTGTTTATAGGATGCTTTCTATTTGCTTTAGCAAGTAGAGACTTTGTCTCACTGTTTCTTCTCTATACATCCTCACTACACTATTTTAATTACTGTAATTTTTTAGTCTTTGTACTTGGCAATGAAAGTTCTCTAAATTCGTTCTTCAAGATTATCTTGATCATTATTGATCTTTTTGCATTATCATGTAAATCATGTGAATCAGTATGCTATCACATACACGTAAACATACATATGAAACCTGTCATATTATGAATGGATTACTTTGAACCTATTGATTGACTGAGAGGCAGTTAGCATTCTTACAACATTGTCTTTTGAGCTTTTTGTTCTTTCATTTTAACTTTTGTGTTTTTTTCTGAACAGATTGCATGAGAATTTGGTGTATTTCCTGAATTACCTTGTTCATTTGGCATTGTGTTTGTAGTAAAATTTTACACCCCTGTTTGCATATGGCATGCTTTCACTTACCATGCTTCTTGTGTGGTTTATCACTTCCAAATGTTTGGAGTTCTAAACAGCTTGGAGCTCACAAATCTTTCCTGAGTGTGTGTGTTTTAACTTTCATGCTGACAGGCCATCAGTTCAGGGCTGGGACTAAGAATCCAGGCTCTTAGTGTTTTTGCTTTTTCCTCCTTAATGTGTTGGTTTTTGTTCTGTGCTTGTTTTTGCCTCGTAGTTGAGGCGTCACTTTTCTGTTCTGTGTAGGAAATAGGGAAAGGGACCAGGAGACAAAAGAGATGCCTGCAGAGCATATTTGTGCTCTATTTTTAAATCAAAAAAGAAAATACTTTTCCAAGTCTGTACTTTACAGCCTGCTGTTTTCGCATGTTGGCTAGAACTTAGTCAAACAGACCCTCCTGTCTGGTCACTCGCCAGGGCCATGAGATTCCTTTCATTAGTCTGGACACCTTAAGGTTCATATTGGCTTGAGCAGGGACTTTCCCTGCCTCTCTGTGATTTTTTGAACTGATTGGAGCCTAGCAGAAGAATAGAGAAATACTGTGTAGGTAAGAGAAGTTGTCTGATGCACTTATTGAGGTTTCATTATATATAATTTGTTGTAAATTTTCTGAAACATTCTTGCTTCTTGGGTAGCAAAGAAAATGACTTGTACTTTGATTGTTTTTCCTTTGGTTCAGTGTTTAAAACTTAAGTGATTTCAGGGTATTTTGAAGTCTTTTCTGTCTATTAAGATGTGCTATTTTAAGGTGGTATTTTAAAATTGTAAATAGTGTTACTGTTTCCAAGATCTCTTGCTTCCTAATGTGTTTCATGCATAATAAATATTTATCATTTTAATAGAAAAATACTTTGTAACTTTCTCTTACCAAAATTATAGAAAAGAGACAACCACAGTTCATGTGGGACTGATACATGTTTATCATATTTACATTTGGGATAATAGAGTTATGTCTTTTCTAAGAATAGTCTAAAAAAGATGGAAATAGGTAAATAAAATTATCTGAGAAAGTTTAATTAGTGAATTACTAATTTTTAAACATGCTCCTTTAGTCTCAATTCAGTAAATATTTTTATTATAGGCTGTAAATATTTGCATCATTGAAGAATTGGAGTTGTGTATTTTTTCTTATTTGATGGTAATTCAGATTATGTAACTGATTTGTTTTTCTTTTTTTTGTGGTATTCAGAAAGAAAGAAATTAGGAATATGATTCTGAGGGAAGATCAGGAGTTCTTATATTTATAATGTATGTCAGTGTATCATAGCAATTGATTTACACCCAAATTGCATTTGCACAGTTTCCAGATTTAATGGCCAGAACTTTGCTATTTCTTTCCTTTAGGCCTATCCTTATTTTATAGGTTACATCATCAAGTGTAATGTAACAACTTTAAAAGAATCAGAGAAAGTTTTGTGTGTGATGTTAAATGGCTTTGTTTAGTCAGTTTAAATGAATCAATTAAAAATAACTTATTCAAGGGCTATAAACAGATTAACTGTTATAAACTGGAGAATGAATGACTATGAAAATCTGCTTATAAAAACCACTTCTGACTATCCAGTTCCCTCATTACCCTGTTCCTTGTCATTTGCTATTTTTAAAGTAAAAAGTCTCAGACTAGATTTTTGACTAAAGAGCAATCTTTGACAGCAGTGTTTCTTTTTACATTCTAAATAATACATGAACTTTAAAGGATAAGTCACTGCCAATTTGAGAGCTATATATATCTGATGTGGACATCTGTTAATATATAGATAAAATTTAACTGGATTTTGTACATTTTGATATTTTTGAGGCTTACAGCATTTCTTATTGAATTCTCACTCATGATGGTTGGTATGTTGTGCAAATGTGGAGGGCAATCCAGTCCCTTATTGTCATAGAAGGGTGCAAACCTTTTATTGCCTAGTGGTTGGCCTAGCAGCCCTATCATTGTCAGATCTTTGTTTTGCCAGACTTCCTAGTATTGTTGCTCATTTTGGGAGCCTTGTTTTCAAGTACTTGTGATAATTCTGTGTGCAGGCTGATCCCTCTTCCATTAGCTCCTCGTTTGCTTGATACAGCCAAAGTTGGGTTTTATTTTTTAAAACTAGAGCCACCAGTGATATGATAAGTGCATCAAGATTTAGATAACATTCACATGTCTCTGAGGAGTCCTATGCCTTTAGTAGCCAGAGTTTTCTTGCGTGAGAATGAGGGTGAGAGAAGATGTGAAGGAAAAACTGAAAGAGCTGAGGACAGAGCAGCAACTGCTGTGACCTGGCATGAGAGCCAGAGACAAGGTTAAAATCCTTCTGCCACTTGGCAGTTGTGTGGTTTTGGTCATCTTTTAATCATTCTGAGGTTCCCTTTCTGGCTTAGAACATTCCACCTTTCTTCTCCCGCCCCTCTCTTTCCAACAGATAACCTCACATTATACTTGTTAGAGAAACAGAAGCTCTTTGATAGAAATTACTCAGTATTGCGCCAGGGATATAGCTCCATAGCACAGCACCTTCCTGGCAAGTGTGACGTCGTGAGTTCAATTCCTGCTACCAAAAAATGATTTTTTGTTTTTTTTTAAAGTTAAAAAAGGACATCCCTCAGTATTATGCTTTCCAAAGTATTACTTTCCAAAGTCCATGTGTATCTTCAGTATTCCCTTCTTTTGTGAAATATTTAAGGTCATCATCTTCATTTGGGCTTTTAATTCCATCTTCTGTTTTCCTAAGTCATGTGTACCCTCAGTTTATCTTTTCTTTCTCTTGAATACTCAGCTTGTTGTTAACCAGATTCAATTTTTTTTTTCCCGCAGTACCAGGGATCGAACTCACAACCTCGTGCCTCCCAGGCAGGCGCTTAAGCCACTGACCTAAACTCCCGGCCCTATTTTTTTTGAGACAGGGTCACATTATGTAGTTCAGACTGGCCTTGCTTACACTGTACCCCAAGCCGGCCTGGAGCTCACAACGCTCCTCCTACCTCAGCCTCCAGAGTGCTGTCAGCATTTTTAAGCATGTTCACATTTTGCAAATGGGAAGGGGACTAAGAGATAGTGAAAGCATGAGAATGAGAAGTAGAAAGAATTAAGATGTGTTATGTACATATATCAACTCCCCATGGTGAATGTACTATAAAGTACTTGAAACATGTACTAATAATAATTTAAAAATTTAAAGACTCTTCCATATTAAAAAAAAAAAAGCCATGTCCTTCCTTATCCAGTATCTAGCTAGCCTTTTCTCTTCCTTTCCTTTTCTATTTACAGAAAATCTTAAGGAAAGAGTTGTCTGTACTTGCTGCCTCAACTTATGTCTTTCTCATAAGATTTCCACTGCCATTGTTCTACCAAAATACCTTAGTACAAGGTGATTAGTGACTTTAGTGAAAGCAGCTAAAGGATATTCTTTAGTTTACATCTCCCTGGACTTCTCAATAGCATTCCATTCATTAAAGGTCATATCTGATTCATAATATGCTGTTAACATTCACCATATATGTCTTAGTTACTTTCTTGTTGCTGGGACAAACTACCCTACACATATGAGTTAAAGGAGGAGAGGGTTTATTTTGGCTCACAGTTTATAGTAGCTGCAGTCCATAGTCATCTAGCTCCAAGGCAGGGCAGGAGGGCAGAGGGGCAGAGCAGGAGAGAAACAGTTCATGGTGTGGCAGGCAAGAAGCAGCAGCCATCAAAGGATGAAGAGGGATATATGCCATTTCAGGTCACACTCCCAGTGACCAACCTCTTCACACCAGGTTTCACCTTTCATCATTCCTGGCTATAAATCCTTCACTGGACTAATGCAGTATCACACACCCATGATATGCTATCACCTACCTATGAGTGCCTGAGGCTTTGGGAGGGCATCTGGATATAAGCCTTAACAGTATGCTCAGTGTGTAAAAATTACTTTGGCTGAAACATTTCAGTTTTATGACTTCAGTTTTTTTTTATAGCAGTTTTTTTTTTCAAACTAAGGTTTAACCTTATATTTTATACTAAGTTAGACTTTACTGGAAAAATATATATTCGTACACTTTCTCCCATTTAGTATTTGACATTGAACTATAGTTTCCATTGCATATTTAAAATAGCATATTTTGTGTTGCTAAGATTAACATTTTTGCTAATTAAAGATGCCACCATGGTAAACTTCTGAAAACGAGAGGCCACAAGCTCCTACAGTAATCAAGTCAGAAAACGTCTGTGTGGTGGAGCTAGTGCCATAAGTGAGGCTATAGCTAGAGAGCCCCCAAAACAAAGTGCAGTTGCTCCTCCACTTCAGGATGGTGAAGGAATTCTTGGGACAACCCCACACTGAAATTTTGATTTGCAGTGTTCTGGGCTTCTGAGGCATTCACATTCCTGGGTCACTGCATAATGTTCTCCAGCGATTATCATGATTTTCACAACATTTGTATAACACATACAGATGTGTGCTGTGAATAAAAATACTGAAGCCAAAAGTGAGAATTAATAAGTATAGGAAATGAGTAACATCAGAGTAACTTGAGATTTCAGCAGTTGATAAGAAAGAGGTCTTTCTAGTAGAGTAGTCTGGTGGTCTTGACCATTGATTTTCCTTGTCATTTAATGCCTAAGAAAGCACCCCTTTCCCTTGGAACAGCTTTGCATTTGTCTCATTCCTGAGGTTCCTGTGCTGTTTGGTTAGTGATGGAATCAAGCCCGCTGTGTGCTGTGGCACACTCTTCATGATGAACTGCTTTACTGAGGATTGGAAAGGGCCACAAGAAAAAAGCCATGTCCTCTTTTCTGTTTATCTCACTGTGTGGGCACATGACTTGGGAGGTCAGGAAGGACTGACTATCTGATGAGTTAGCTCTTCGTGATGTTTGTTGAATTGTTTTACAGCCTACGATGAGACATTTCAGGATGGCATCACTAGGTTAGCCATCAGGATAAAACCCCAGCCAGCTGTAGGGACATGTTGAGGAGAATTTAATATAAACCACACATTTCACATATTTGCATTTGGACTGATTCTTTCAGGATAAAGTGTTGTAATTTATCAGCCCTTTTTTTCTGGACTGATGATTAAGGAGATAGAACCCCTTTGATGCTACCCTAGGAAGTGGGAGGTTGTTATTCTTCTTAAATGGGTGAGGGTGGAAATCTGTTACTGGATGTGACTTGATTTCTGCCTCTTCGAATGAGGCTATAGGACACACTGGCCACCATGATTGAGCACATTAAACTGAATGAGAAACTGTCCTGCTTTTGTTCAGTTCTTGGTGTAGGGGGTTCCTCTGAGTCTTAGCTTTGTGTGTGAGTTCTTGGAGCTGTGCTTTACAGGGAATGAAACAGAAACTGAGTCCTGCCTCACAAGTGAGATGCTCCATTGTGAAGGCCTGGATGCTGCTTTTCCAAACTGGAAGAACAGCAACATCAAACCACACTTTCCTTCTGTTATTGAAAAAGTGCTGTGTGCTCACCTGCCTAACAAAGTGAATATTATCCTACCGCAGGCAAGGCGTTTATCTAGCTTATATCCTGACCTCATGGATCTACTTGGGTTGTGTGTTGTCAGCTGGATTCTGTACCTTGAGCTGTAAGCTCAGCCTTAGCAGTTCTTGGCAGGTTTCTCATCTTCATCCACTCTTATCTCAGCTTGAGTATATCTATTCTTTGAGCCTTGTTCCATATCCACAGTTCATATGAAATTGCTTGTCATTCTTGCTTATCACTTAAAATAATGACAGGCTCCTTTCTATTGTAGCATTTGCTAATAATGACAGAACTGTTTAAACGATTATGATAATCTGTCAAGAGGATTATCCCCCCTTCTCTAAAACAGAATTGAATTGAACAACTCAAAGGCATTTTTTCATAGTCAAGGATTTTGATTAATAATTTACTTTAAGTTTGTGTTGAGTGACTGGAAACACTCAGTTTTTAAATTTGGAATTATTTACAGCGATCCATGGTAAACATGTACACTCAATTCTTTTCCTTTAGTATTTTCTTCTGAATTCCTTTGAAATGTACTCTCCCATGTGAATATACATACATATGTACATGTGTGTAGACTATGTAAAAAATGCATATGTAGTAAGTAAGACTTTAGGAGTAACTCAAAACATTAATAAAAGTGATTATTTCTGGTAGGTAGAATTTGGGATACTTTTTATGTATTATCTGGACCATGTACTTATTTTCAAGATCTATAAAAATATCTTTCTATAATAAGTACATATTCCCTTTATAATAAGAAAATGCTTTAAAAATTTGCCAGTAATTAAAAACACAATAAAATCTTTATGTTGAGCAACATCTGAGTTAGAGCTAGTGATATCCCACTAATATTTCTCTGTGAAAGATATTTTTGCTCATGTAATTAAGAGCTGTGTATAAAGGAATTTAACAATTGTTGTTCACTGTACTTTTGGTAGACAGTATATAAAAACTTAAAATGTGACAAAAATGTATAATACAAGTAATATGCCAAAAACTTGGTGAAGCATCAGCCTATAAGGTCTAATCAAAATGTATGGCAAATGTTTAAATTTTAAAAATTTTGTTACAATATAGGACATGTTTCCATTAATCTGCCACAAAATATTCCCCATCTTGAAACACACTCATCTCATCCATTTTGCCAGTTTCTAAAGGCGTTCTGGAGGTCCTCTTTTGTATCTTTGTGAGGTGTGATAAAAAATCTGTTGAATTCTGCTGCCAAATGACATCCAGTGGAAAGGCACGTTCATAGAGACGATGGTGTGTGCTCATCTACTTTATTCACTGAATCTAGAACCATGTGACTTTTGGCTCCTTGTCAAAGTCAAAATATAAAAGGGAAACATTGTGAATTCAGTACATTGACACAGCCACAACACAGCAACTAAACACACTAAGGAAAGAGGACTTTTAGAACTGCTTCAGCAAGTGGCAAGAAAATGAGACGAAAAGGACTATTTTTAGGAGAATTCATAACAAGTTGTCTTTTATTGTAATATTTTTAAAAAATTTAAACATTTACTGTATTTTTCAGTCATAGCTTATATTTGGTTTTTGGAGAAATGGACTAGATGTTCCCTTACCTGAATGTGTATATTTTTTTTGTTTTTAGGTAATTCTTTATCATAGTAAATTCTTTTAAAGTTAGTATTTGTTACTAAAATAAACTAGCAATTGTAATTTACCCTTTGCAGCTACTAAGTTTTGTAAAGGAAAAACTTTGCTTAAACATTTATAATTGAGTTGTTTTTTTCCAATTTTTTTGAGGTAAAATTAAAAGTAGACTTAATTTTATAGTAAAACATTTTCTAATGGATCATTTTAAGTTACACCTTGTTTTCCAAATAAAAATTTGGTCATTTTGCCTTGGCATAGATTTTTCTCACTGGCTTATATACTGGGCTGATGCTTGCAGAATTCTGAAAATGCATGAAAATTTTATAAGGATTTTTTTTATATAACTTTTAGATTTCCTGGCTTTCTAATTACCATACATAGATGACACAGTCATTGTTACTATTGTGTTGCTTTAGTGAGGGTTTAGGCAGTTGTCCATGTTAGAAACTTTTAACAATGTAGTACAACCAAAGAATGAATGGTTATCTCAATATTTCTGAATGGAGAAACTAAATTGTAGAATATTTTAAGTTGTGAAGAATTACAGACATATGTTCAATATTTCTTCATTCTTCATGTGCTAGTCATGTTATCCAAAGGAAGTGTACTTGTATGATGAAATGTTACAGAAAGCTCTTCTGAACCTCGTTGCTGTTTAGAAATGTCCATGTTTGTTATCCCATGGAAAAGTTTTTGGAATTCTAATAATTCCAATCTACCACTTTCAGTGCAATGCACGGTGAGAATAAAGACACTAATGAATTTTTGTAGTTGTGGGGTGCCAAGGGGGTCTTAAATCCAGCTAGAAGGATGGCTAATTGGAACAAAAACTGACCCAGGCAAGAATCTGGGTTTTATTCTTTTGTGAAGAAGGGAGTGGCTTACGGATGAGTGACTGAAAATGGGGGAAGTCTGTGTGTCCTGTGAGCTGGGCTTGGTAGAAGGCGTGAAATCACCTCTGCAATATACAAAGGTTGGGGGTGGGGGAGAGAGAGAAAGAGGGAGGGAGAGAAAGAAAGAAAGAAATGCAGGAAGAGTAACCTGCATATCACAGATACTGTTTTGGGGTTGGTGCTTCAGTTTTGATGTGTAATCCATGCCCTGAGTAGTCATAACCTCTTTTCTTAAGGCTCATTCTCAGCCAACAGCCTGCTGTCTCTCAGCCTAGCTTACACATGTTACCTGGGAGCTGTAGGCAGGGCATCACAGACTTGTTGCATTGCTTCAAAGACTACACACGGGCTGGAGTTATAGCTCAGCCGCACAGTGCCTGCCTGGCAAGTGCAAGGTTGCAAGGTCCTGAGTTCCATTCCTGGTACTCCCCTACCCCCCAAAAAGACTACAGATCAGCACCTAGGTTATGCCCATTTGCACTGCTTAAAGCCAATTGAGGGGATATGGGAATGACCTAGCCAGCTCTGTATATATCAGTACACAGGGGTAGGACTAAATGCTCTTCTTTCAAGGAGAGCCATCCAAGTAGTCCTCCACAAAATGTACTTTCTTGTGTCCAACCATGTGTTTCTGAAAAGATACAGCCAGAAATTGATTAATATGATTTTGGGTGTTATCTGTTGACACATTGGACTTTTTCCCTAGTATTAGAAATGATGAAACATTCCCATTAACAATATGTTAGGTTTACAGGTTGATTTTTTTTTCTGATGAAAACATTATATGCTGATTTTAAGTGTGGAATTTACATCAGTTAAATGATTAGACCAGAAATTATTCAGTAGAAATTAAGACCTGCAGTAAATAGCATTTGGTGACACATATTTGTTATTACTTTTGAGTGAAAAGAGAGCTGTGTACTTTATTGTGACTCGGTTTTCATTTTAGAGTACATGCACGCTTTGCTTTCTTTACCAGTGACTTTTTTGTGGGTTTTATATTCTCTATTTAGTGCCTCATTACTTAGGAATTCTCTAAGTAGTATGGTTTGCTTCTAGTTTTCCCTCTTCACTGTTGACAGAAAACATACCTGTCTGAGTGAGACCCTTTGATCTTCAGAGAGTTTTATCTAAAGAAAGATTAAAATATCTGTCAGGCATTTTCCTAAACAAATGGAAAACTTCCAAAGATTTCAGAGCAGGTGAATAGGCTTTTCTTATATAAGATAGGGAAATAACTATGTTGATCAGTAGTTTCATCCTAAGTTAGAAACTAAAGAAATTTGCTTGACTTGGTATGAGGGAAATTTTAAAGATCACTTCAGGCACAAAGTGCACAGGATGATAATAATGAGCAACTTCTTTTCATTAATGTTACCATACTAGTCAGCTTTCTATCCTTGGGACCAAATATGTGACATATGCAAGTTAAAGAAAAGAGGTTTATTTTGTCTCATAGTTTTAGAAGTGTTAATCCATCGTTAACTGGCTCCAAGCAGAAATGGCATAGTAGAGGAAAGTTGCTAACCTCATGGCAGCTGGGGGGGCAGAGAGAGCTGGAAGAACCAGTGAGGGAGAAAAGGGGCCAAGGACAGAATATAACGATTTAGGTTATACCCTCAGTGACCTACTTCCTCCAGTTCGACCCCACCTTCTACTAAGCACATTCAGTTATGAACTCATCAGGTTAAGTGATTAATAGGGTCAGTATCCTTATGAGCTAACCTCCCAAAAACTCCACTTCTGAATACATGAGCCTTTTGGGTTTCATTTTTGATCCACTGAGCATTGTTGGAGAAAAGCCTGGAAAGATTTCACTGTGTTCTCCAGTTTGTTGGGGCCTAGAGTCCCACAAACAATTTTCAACTAGAAGTCTCTTCCAGATCTGGAGTTCAAAGAACAGTTTTGAAGATGACACAGCAGCCTCTTTCCTCCCTACTGTCCTCTTCATCCAGATGCAGAGTATGTTCATTTTTTTTATGCTAGAGGTTTAGGTTTCTGACCAGGAGGAAACCAGACAGATAGTGTCTTGATTACTTTTCTCTCCTTGGTGGAGCAAAACCACCTGGCACCCAAAATGAAAAAAGGAAAGTTTTATTTAGCTCACTGTTTGTGGAGGCTTTGGTGCATAATCAGCTGGCTCCAAGGCAGTGGGGCATGGCACTGAGGCAACACTTCAAGGCATCAGCCAGAGCAAAAGCAGGAAACAAACCTCTTCTCCTCCCTTATATTGTACACAGACCATCCCCCTCACCCCCAGGCAGATGAAACACTTACAAAATGTCTGTGCCCATCTCTTGCACAGGATGAGGATATTTACAAAGTAAGGATCCTTGTTCCCTGCTGTCTCTCAGGTAAACTTCTAAACTTGACACAATGTATCAACCATAACAAACCACCCCTTGTCAACTTGAGAAGCAGGCACATTTCTGTAAACCAGCCTCCATATACAAAGGCTTGCTTATTCTTAACAGTTTGTAACTTGAACATTATAACACAATTTAATAATATTTAAGAACCAGCATTAAGCCTATCGACATTATATTACATTAGAAATATAATATTTAGGGCTGGGAGTTTGGCTCAGCGGCTTACATGCTTGCCTGACAGGCACAAGGTTGTGAGTTCAATCCCCTGCGCTGCAAAAAAAAAAAAAAAAAAAAAATAATAATAATATTTTGTCCTTTGATCCCTAAATGCTCACACACATCCCTTTATGAAAAAGGCATTTAATTCATTTGCAAGTGTTGCCAAAATCCTAAGTTTCAGCATTGCTGAAAAGGTTTAAGTCCCAAGTCTCTTCCTAGATGTAAGGCACATCTTAGCTGCAAGCCCCTGTACAAATGAAAACAAAGTTAAACGCTTTCAATATGCAATGTTATAAAATAAACATTCCCATTCCAAAAGATACAAATGGGAATACAGAAGATTGGGACCAAAACAAGTCCAAAATTCAGCAGGACAAATGTTAAATCCTGTAGTTGCATATTGTGGGCTCCAAAGGGCTTGTGTGGTTCCACCCCTACGACACTTCTGGTGGTTACAGATCCCATGGCTTTTCCCTTAAGCTGGCTTTACTCACTCCTTGCAGCTTTCCTTAGATGATCCATGTTCCTGGCTTTTCTAAACTGCTGGGGTCTCCACTGCATCTTCGGCTTCATGCTCACAGCTTCACACACTCCCTCTCAGGGGCATACTGCCTGGCCTCCCAGGCCTTCTGAAATCAGGGCAGAAGCTTTTTAAACCTCAGAACTCATGCATTCTGTATGCACCTAAAGCCAGTGCCACATGGATGACACTGAGGTCTGCTGCCAGTTGGAGTAGTAGCCAGGCTTTCCTGTCTCTTGGCTATAGGGGTCGCATGCCTGGATTGCTGAGCACTCTGGACCTGATTCTGAGGAACAGATTTTCTATGCCCAGCCATTCTGGAACCTTGTGCAGTGGTTGCTGCCATTCTGGAACATGTTGCTCTGTGGCTTTCTCCTCCAAGCAAAGTCTTTCACTTTTGCAGTTTTGAGGCTGCAAAGTGTGGAGATCTGCTGCCTCTTCCTGTGATGCCCACGAGTCATCTTTTTGTATTTTTTTGTTCCTTCTTAGCAATGGAGATCTCAGCTCTATCTTTACAGTTCAAAACTTTACTTGAGCTTCCTTTCTGGCTAAACTCACAACATTTTAAATCATCCTGCTGAGCTCTTTGCTCTTGATTTGCAATATAAATCTGGCAAAAAGCCCCCAACAATAACCATGCCATGGCCTCAAATTTAACTGCCTTGAAATTTCTTTTGCCAGGTTAGGTAATCCACTGCCCTTAATCTCCATCTCAGGCAAAGTCTCTCGACATGAGCAAAATGCAGACAAACTTTCTGGCAAGCCATAACACACATTGTGTGGAGTCCAACTCCAAAAACCAGTGCAGTCCTTCTTTCCAGCAGAAACCTCCTGAGCCTATTCTCTACTGACAGCATTTCTATCAGCCTTCTGGTCTTCTGAGCTCTGACCAGAATATCCCATGCAGAACAGCCTAAGATGTTCCAGCTCTATACATTCAGGTGACATCTGTGAACCTTTCCAAACTTCCTACAAGCCATTTCCAAAGGCTCTTGAACCACATGGTCAGGTATAGTCACAGCAACAACCCCACTCCTGGTAGTAAATTCTGTCTTGGCTACTTTTCTCTTATTGCTGGGATAAAACCACCTGACACCCAAAATGAAGGAAGCAAAGGTTTATTTAGCTCACTGTTTGTAGTTTCAGTCCATAATAAGCTGACTCCAAGACAGGGGGGCATGGCACTGGGGCAACACTTCAAGGCAGTAGCCAGAGCAACAGGGAACAAACCTCTTCTCCCTTATATTGTTTACAACACCAACCTCCCGCCTCCCCGCCAGGGCAGGTGTAGCACTCACAAAATGTCTGTGCCCTCCTCTTGCACAGGATGAGGATATTTACAAAGTAAGGATCCTTGCTCCCTGCTGTCTCTCAGGTAAACTTCTAAACTTTTCAAGTTCACACAGTGTATAACTATAACAGATAAGTTTGAAAGGTTTGATAGGTTGCAGGTTTCCAAGACAGGGTGCTATCCTCAAAACACTGTGTCACTATTTGAAGATTTTGTGAAGGGCCTTAACTTTAGTAAGCAAGTATAGTATATAGAATGAATCTAGATTTCTATTATAGTATTAATTTAACCTTTTAAAAAGTTACAGATACGAACTGTTACTGAGCTATTAATTTTAAGATCAAATGTCTATAAAAGGCTGCTTGATTTTCACAGTCAGTCAAGACAATACTTGTGGAGAGAGGTTTAACTGGGTATATTGAAAACTTTGTACTGAATGTGGGGATATGAAAGGAGAGGAGATTATGTGAATGTCTCACAAAGGGTTATAGTTGGACTTCAGAAATGAATGCTTCATTCAGAAATCAATACTTCATGTCTATATCTTATACCCTAAACAACTGCTGTGAATATAACAATGTGCAATGTGCTGATTATTGTTACTATCCTACTGGCTTGCTGTGAAATTGTTTTACTTTAATTTCTTACTTTTCTTCTGTTTAAAAGAAAAAATAAAGTTAAAAAAAAAAGAAATGAATGCTGAGAGGACCCAGAAAATAAGAAACTGACAGGAGAACCAAGCTTTCTTGGTTTCATTTTAGAAATTCCAGGATTTTTTCTGCAATGTTGAGGAAATTGCTTAGCCCTATGTTCTGCCATTTTGAGCTGCTTGAAGAAAATATCATATAAATGCAAATTTCTGCTATTACCATTTATTCACCTTGTATTATATGTTTAAAGAGTTGGGAATCCAAGGCATTGCCTCTAAAATACTACCTTCTCACATAAATTGTTTACTGTATTTGATAAGCAACTATCCTATCCCTTTCCTTCTCCTTATTTACATTCCATATTAGTCTCTGAGTTGACCAAAAAGACCTTGTCAACATCTTGCAATTATTATATTTATTTGAGGACTGTTGGTGAAGGGGACTCGAGTTGCTATTACAGCAGTTGATAATATTTTGATGTCCTTCATTTCGTTAATTAGTTTAGGAAACTATTTGGATTTCATATGTAAGTGCTTGTTAATTACTCGAGTCATGAGAAGAATGAATGAGGTCCATGTATCCTATTAATTCTTTTGAATCTGCAAATTTCCGTATAATTGGTTTGGCAAGAGGAATAAGTGAGATTAGTTGCTAATGAGATAAGTATGCAATTTTAGCATGATATAAAGCTGTGATTGTCAGTAAATAGTATTAGGAATCTAGATTACTTTTATTACACCTTGTTTCTTTCTACAAAATCATTATCAACTTGTGATATTGAAAATTGGATTATTTCACACCATTATTTTTAATATGTGTTAATCTTCAATCCACAGACACTTAAAACCTTGGTAATTAAGAAGTCATTAATAACTTTGCAATATGAGCAGTCAGTTTTCATGCATCAAATAATTCAGATGAAATTTAATTTTGCTTATTTATACTGTGTTTTCAGATTGATGAAAGTGTTTAAAACAAGTCGAAGAAGAAGAAATGTTGTCAACTTTGGGTTCAGAGGTTATCTTGGCTTGTTTTCTAATGAAGGAATGATAAATGACATTGCAAAGAAACAGATAACATACTATTTTTAGTAGCCAAAGGCAAAATAAACTTTGTATGGTATTATTTTTTTATTGTCCATATGACTTTCTGCTTTGCACATAAATTTTACTTGCGTACAGTAGGTTGAAACATCCTGTGGGACTTTGTTCGTGGAATTCAGTTGTATTGTATAGTTTTTTGAAATGAATATTGAAGTATTTTGCATTTGATTTTGAGATACATTTAGTTTTACATGAAGCATATATTGTAGTCGTGAGCATTTTCTCATGTTTTTATTACTTTAATCATTGTATCCTTCTTTTGTCTCTATATTTATGTTCAAAAAGTAGTGTTTGATATTAGTTCTTTCCTTTTCAGTGTCTTCTTTTCCACTGAATTTTGATTTAGTAAATGTATAGTGTGTTAGTTAACATACCTTAGAGGAGCAGAATCAATATAAAATATATGGATAATTATACAGAGGGGTTTATTAGGTAGGCTTAGAGGATCAGAAGAGGAACAGTCAGGGGAATCCAAAATGGCAGTCTGGCCACAGGAAAGCTGGAGGATTCAGTATAGCCAATCGCCAAAGGTCGAGAAGCTCACCTTAGAGTCACTTGTGCTAGTCTGTCAGAAGGCTAAAGAGTCTGCACTGGAAAGCTGAACATACTGGAGATCAGTGTCCAAAGGTACTGGCAAAGACTGGAGCTTCTCCATAAAGACTGACACACTTACTTTATTCTCCTTTAGTTCTGTCCAAACTGTAAGTCTTTTGGTTGGTGCTGCTCACATCTAGGCTGGGTCTTCCCCAGTCACTTAACTGGCCTACCTGTCAAGTCATCTACAGACACACCCAGAATTTACTGATCTTCTAGGGACTTCTTACTCAAGTCAAACTGGCATCACAATTAATGATCACATAGTTTTCTCCTATACTTTTTGTCTGCAGAGATTGTAAATATTACTTTGTGTTTGTTGAATTTTAGATATCCATGGAATCCCATTTTTAGCCATACTGCTTTTATAATTTTATAATTTTTGCTAGATAGGGAACCTGTATTCTAATTGAATACAGGGAATCAGAAGAAAATGCAGAACATGAGGAATAAAATTGTGCTTGAATGCTTATAGTAATTATTTGGCTCATATGGTTTGAAATACTTTGTAAATTTACTTCAGTAATCTTTGCTGATTTGTGTTGGATGCATTGTTAGTATTAATTCATTTATCACTATTTTATTATTTCCTTGATTCATCCAAGTTGTTTATACTGTTTTCCTATTTTTAAAATTTGATACTTAGCTCATTAATAGCCTCTATTTTAAAAAATAATGTAAACATTTATTTATAAATTTTTCTAATCTTTCTGCTGCTTCGTAGTAGTTCTGATGTGTAGTATTTGCACTGTTATTCATATGTATTTTAATTTTTAAATTATGGTTTCTTTAATCAGTGAATTATTTAGAAATATTTTTAAATTTTGATCTGTAAATTACATATAGTTAGAGGATGAGGTGCATGGAACTGATTGCTTAAAACTTGTTGAGACTTGTTTTATGGCCCAGAGTGTGGTCATTTTTTATAAATGTTTCACATTTGCATAAGAATATCTGTTCTATAATTGTTGGATTCAGGGTTCTAAAAATATCTGTTAATCAGCTTGTTAATTATATTGTCCAAATCTTTAATCTCTTTAATGATTGTTTTTGGTTTTATTGTCTAACAATTACTGGACTATGTTAAAATATTCCACTAAATAACAGATCTATAAATTTCTCTGAGCATTTTCATTATTTTCTTTACGTATTTTCAAGCTATGCTATTAGGTGCTGTGGTAGGCAGCTGTCTTAGTCACTTTCTTATTCCTGAAAGAAAATACTGGACATCGACAATTTAAAGGAGGAGAGGTTTACTTTGACTCATGATTTTTAAGAGGATTCAGTCCATGGTTGGCTGACTCCAAGGTAGGAAGGGCATAGTAGAAGGCTCTGGCAGTGGAAAACTGTTCATGTTATGGTGGCTGGAGAGTAGAGAGAGAAGAGAGGAATTGGAAAGAGAGATACTCTCTTCCAGGTTACTCCTCCAGCATCCCACCTCCAGCCACACCTCACTTCCCAACAATGTGCTATTTATAGTACTCCCATAATCCAATCACCTTCCAAAAGCCCCACTTTTGAACACGTGATAATTTTAAGATTATTCTAGATCTAAACGATAACAACAATGTATCCTTTCCTCCTCTCCTCATAAAGATGTCTCTGAATCCCTTAATCAGAATATCTCATTTTACAATACTAAGAGGAGTGAAGGTAGCAGAACAAATGAAGATTGTAATCTTGTCATCTTTAATTAGGGAACCATCCAGTATTATTTGACTGCATCCTAAGTAATCATAACTAATCCTTAAATGTGGAAGAAGGAGGTAAATGACTCCATCAGTCATTGCTGGCCTTGAAGATGGAGGAAGGAATGAGTTAGACTACAGGCAATCCTGAAGCTGGAAGAGAAAACACAGTAGACTCTTCTTAGAGCCTATAATAGGAAGTGCAGTGCTACTGATTGTGCGCCAATGATGGCTTCAGACTTCTGGCTCACGTGCATCTCATTTTCTTCTGTAGCCTTCTATTTCCTATAAGCATTATGTACAAGCATTCTGTATGTGGATTTTGAATTATTTACATATTCTGAAAGTATGTTTTAATTGGTAAATTCCAAACAATTATGATTATTGAGAATAAGAATTACATTCATCATTTTTGTAAGATTTTATTTTGTCCTACTTTGACTTTATAAAGATGTTTCCTCTTATACTGTCTTCCACCACTTTGAATGTAGTTATTCCTATTGTTTTTGTAATTACTCTTAAAAATTTAATGACATATTTAAAGTATAAGGTCTTTGTAACAATTGAAGAATCTAAATAATTTTAACTTTTGTCTTTCTCTTTCATTTTTGTTCTTTCAGCATTTTTAGTTATTTGCAACCCCCAAATTTAGTGTTGGTATTGTCTTATTTAGCCACTTTTTCTTTGAAATTAACCACACTTCTACTGTTTCTAGGCCCAATTTCTCAGGCCATCCTTCTAGATTTATTAGCTTTCTTTCTGATGCTCCTTTTCACATTTTCAGTGTTTGCTGCCTGAAAAATGTCTTTATTTTGCCATTGCATTGGAGGGAATCTTATTTCCTACAGAATTCTAGGGTGACATTTATTTTTTCTCAGTATCATGAAGACGTTATTCTAACCTGACAATTATTTTCTTTCTGCATCATAAAATATTCTGGTGTCTTCTGGTTTCCATTGTTACTGGCGAGAAGTTCTCTGTGAATTGGATTGCTATTCTGAAGATTGCCTTTTTGTCTTTGGTGTTTTGTGGTTTCATGGTATGGATTCTTAAATGGGATTCATTGTGATTATTCAGATGTTGTATGTCTGTCATCAGTTATGAAGATAATTTTGGTCATCATTTCTTTATCCTGTCATTTTTTGGGGGTGGGGGAGGATTCTTATTATGTTAGAACTTCTCATTCTATCTTCTCTTATTCTTTATTTTACTTTTAAAAACTATTTTCTGATTATTTGTCTTATGGGGTATTCTAGACTTTCTTTTTAATCTCCAGCTTCACAGATTCTCTTTAAAGATATCTATTTGTTGTCCAGCTGATTCTCTCCAATACTTTAGTATGAAGGTGGAGAATATTGGGAGACTGCTCAAGGTTAAGAGACTCAGAGTGAGTGAATAGTTGAATGTAATGTGTTGTCTTTGGTTGAATCCTGATTTGATCAAGCCAGCTAGAGAAGTCATTTTTTTAGACATTTATAGAAATCTGAATATAGACTAAATATAAGATCAAATTAAGAAATTATTATTCAAAGTGATAATAGTGTGATGATATAGGATAATCTTAATTTTTGAAAGATAATTTTTGAAATATGTATGATGCAATACCATGTGGTCTGATTTTTAATTGAAAACAATTTAGTAAAATATTATGAAGATAAACATGGCAAAATGTTAATATTAAGCCAGGTTGGTGGGTATTTAGGTATTTACTATGCAGTTTTTCCATTTTTCCTTATACATGAAACTTTCATAACAGTTTTAAACAAATTACTTGCCCTTCATTCCCTAGGAGGGGTTGACAAATTATTGTCCAATGGTCCTAACTGGTGGTTCTTAGGTTCTTTTAAATAGTTTCACTGGGAGCCAGGGATATAGCTCAGTGACACAGACCCTGACTGGCAAGTGGGAGGTCATGAGTTTGATTCCTGGTACCAAAATAAAAAACAAATTAGTTGTATTGGAACACAGTAATACTGTTTTGTTTTTGTCCTGTCTGTGTGATTTTGCACTGCATTTGGCAGTCGTGTAGTTTCAGCTAAGGCCATGTAGCCTGTACAGTCTAAGGTATTTACTATCTGGCATTGTGCAGAAAGGATTTGTATACTCTTGCTGTATATACTTTTCTTTATAAAGATCTGTCTTCCCTTAAGCCAAACC
Source organism: Dasyprocta punctata (assembly GCA_004363535.1). Classification (NCBI taxonomy): domain Eukaryota; kingdom Metazoa; phylum Chordata; class Mammalia; order Rodentia; family Dasyproctidae; genus Dasyprocta; species Dasyprocta punctata. The sequence continues at coordinate 189,587 of RJWM01000487.1, read as the reverse complement.
CCTCTCAACATTTAATTATTTATTTATTGTTTGGCTATGATCACTAGAATATAAACTTCAAAACAGACTTTCTGATTCTTGGTAAAATAATACTGAGTACATAGTAGGAGGTTGATAAATATTTGTTGAATAATGAGTAAGTCATTGATGTGCGAGTCCATGTTTCCCCCATCCTTCCTTGCATCTAATATTATGTTTATAAGTTTTGTGCATGAAGTGGGTAAAATGGTATTGTTTTCATTTGCATTTCTCTGGTTACTACTTGTGAGCTTATGCATTTTTGTTCTTTGTTGATTATATGTATTTTATGTTGAATGAACTGCACATTCTGTACCTGTTTTGTTTTGTTTGATTGTGGTCAGTAATGCTTTCAATGCTAGAACAAAACTGCTTTTCTTCACAGAGGATTTGTATTTGCTTTTGCCGTTTGCCTGGGGGCACAACTACTTAAAGGTTGCATAAAATTGGTTGGTTGGTTGGAATTGTGGTGCTGTAGCAAGTCTGATCTGTGAGGAGCCTTGGTGTTCACAAATTCTTAAAGAAGAGCTTTTTTCTGTTTTTAGGGAGTCAGACTCGTTTCTTTGCTATATATGCACATATATATATACATACACATACATATAGATATATAGACATACATATACATATGTATACATATATATGTATATGTGTGTATATAGAATATATATACATAAATGTATATATGTGTATATATATATTCTTTTATTTTTCATTCATCTTTACTTTGTGGTTGAAGGATTTAGGGTGCTAGCTAACTTTAGCTATCTTTTTTTGACCTTGCCTCTTTGTAGAGTTTTTGTAGAGTCTAAGGTCCATGTCTAGGTTTTGTGGCCAATCGCTGGTATCCCCGTGGAAACCTTAAACCAGGAGCTCCATGTCTAGAGTTCAGAAGGATGTTGAAAGAAGTCTTAAGAACTCATTGTTCTCCTTTTCCTGTTGTCAATTCCTTGCTCTCTTGCCTGATCAGAAATAGATTTTAAATAACTTTCTAGACTATTTCCTCTAACATTTTAAATTATTGTCAGTAGGTAGAAAGTTTCGAGTATGTGATCTGTCGTAATACTATAAAATGAAACACATCTTTTTAATGCACTGATATTATACTATCTTATTATAGCTTTATGATACATTCTTTCACTTTTCTATTGTGTGGCTTGTCTTTATAGATGTTTTAACATTTTTAATATTTTGATTATTAATCCATATTTTTTATTACAGATTTTGCTTTGTAGGGCTTTAGAATTCATAAAAGGATGGTTGGTTTTTGTTAGTTCTTTCTTATTGCATCGATGTCCTGACAGGAAATAAATTATGCAATTTAACAGGGATAATTGGGGAAAAATTTAACAAAATTTAACAAAAATTTAACAAAAATTTAACAAAGGTAAGGCAGTTTAGGGATACTGAAAAGAATAGTGCCATGCCCTGGAGTAAATCATAACTGCCTTTTCCATTTCAAGACCTTAAAGAATAAGGGCACATAGAAACTAGAGGTGGAAAGGACCAGCTCATAGGAGCTGTGGCCTTTTCCAAGTCTTGGTGGTAATCTTACAAAAATGGAGCTGTTTTATGTGGGGAAAGAGGGTGATGTGGGAGCTGTACTAATGACTCCATTGGCTGGAGCCATTTGGTAGCCATAAAACAGGGAGACCACTAATATAGTCTCAGCAGGTCAATCTGAAGGAACAGAGCAGGCAAGGTGTAGGGGGCTTATCTAAAGGGGTGTATGGATGATATCCAGCATGTCCCTAGAAATTCTACCCTTTTTTGTTTACCATATCCTATGAATACATGGAAATGTACCACAATAATACATGGTTACTATCATCAGATGCACTGGGTCTAGATTGAGGTTCTACTGTGTAGTAGTTGTGAGACATTAGGTAAGTTTCTTTAACTTCCTATGTTTTTGTTTGAGAATAATAAAGTACCTTCTTTAAAGGATTGTTTTGAGACTAAAATGAGCTAATCTATGCAAAAATTTATAATTGTGTCTGCCATGTTATAAGTGCTAAATGTTAGACGCAGTGAAGCTGATGACAGCAGTGACAATGTTGACAGTGTCAAGCTTTTAAATTGTCTTTACTAATTCATTACACTGTTCCCACATTAATACCATGTTGTGTAGTATAAAACTGTATTGCTTTCATATGGTATAGCTCAGACTCTTCCATTGTTCTTTTAAACTTTTTTCTTATGACCTTATTTTGTGTAAGTTTTAGTATTAACTTGTGAAATTTTTAAAAATCATGTTCAAATTTTGATAGGGATAAGATTCCATTTATAGATTAATTTGTTAAAAACTGACATCTTTGCAATATTGAGTCTCACATTCCTGAACAGAGTATATCTTTTCATTTATTCAGGCTTCTTTTATGTCCTTTACTAAAGTTTTATAGTTGTCTTCATAAAGATCGTGCACATTTCTTTCAGTTTTATACCTACATTAGGGTTTATGTTGTTTTTTTCTATTAGATTCTTAAATTGGCTATTTTGGAGACATAAGAAAAATATTGATTTTTGTTTTGACTTTGTATGTGGTCCCCTTGCCAAACATCTCTTATTACTTTTATTTTGATTGCTGTTGATTTTCTAGGTGAATAACACGTTGTTTATGAATTATGATGATCTTGTTTTTTTATTTCCAATATTTATATGTCTAAAGTTTTGTGTATCTTACTGCAATGCATAAATCAGTCCAATGTGGTATTTTAGGAGGTAGAACAGATGTCTGTGCTTTAGTCTTCATTTTAATGGCTGCTTCTCTAATATTTTACTATCAAATATGTTTTCTGTAATTTTCTGGTATATACTTCCTATGTGGATTTGCTTAGCAGTTTTGTTAGGAATGGATGTTGAATATTAACAAATATTCAACCTCTACTTGGTGATCATATGGATTTTTCTTTAGTATGTTCATATAATAAATTCTTTGGGACTGTTATCTTTTCTGTTTTTTAGTCTTTCAAATATTTTTAATATACTGTAGATAAGTACCATGTGTTTATGACACTTGGCTAAATTTTATACTGTAAAATAATTATTTAAAAATATTTCATCTAGCCGGGCGTGGTGGCACACGCCTTTAATCCCAGCACTTGGGAGGCTAAAGTAGGAGGAGTGTTGTGAGTTTGAGGCTGGCTTGGGCTACAGCACCAGTGCAAGGCCAGCCTGAGCTACACAGTGCGACCCTGCCTCAAAAAACCAGGGCCAGGAGTTTGGCTCAGTGACTTAAGTGCCTGCCTGACAGGCACAAGGCTGTGAGTTCAATCCCTGGTGCCCCCCCCAAAAAAAATTCATCTATGTTCATGAATGCTATTTACATCTAAGTTTTTCTTCTTATACTTAACTCTGTTTAAGAGCCCATATATGCTGACCTCTTAAAATACATTAATAGGGACTTAATTCTTTTCTTCATTATAGGAGAGTGTGTGTAAAACAGAAATTATTTATTGCTAGAAGATTTGGAAAACTCTTCCATAAAACCATCTACACTTTGTGCTGTTTTTTTATTCTTTTGAGGGTTTAATCATTTTCTGTCATTTTACTTTTTTTCTATGACTATTTGGTCTATCTCTACTTTTTAAATTCTTATGTAAGTTTTGGCATCTTTTTCCCCCCTAGTATTTTAAGTACTTTCCATAGTTTTTAAAATTAAAATTATGTAGATAAAGTATTTTTTTTTCTTGAGGTGGAACCCAGAGCCTCACATTTGATTGACAAGTGCTCTACCCTAGAGCTATATCTCCAGTTCAACAGAGAGAAATTTTAAATGTCTTTCATGCCTAAAGTAATGTGTCCTTTGACATTTTTAGTGTAGCTTAATTGGACATTGTCTTTTTTTCTTAGACTTGCCAAAATGTTGCCAATTTTGTTGATCATTTCAAAGAACTTACCTTCCAAATGTCCTCATGTATATGTACTTTTTCTTAACTCATTTCTTATTTCACCTTCGGTAACTTATTTTACTTTTCTTATTAGATTTATGTTCATCCTTCACTTTCCAAGATAAAAACTAAGTTTACCTATTTATTATTACTTGAAACTCTTTGAGTTTTCTAATAAATGCACTTTATGCTATGATTTCTGCTGACTCTTCTTTGTATTTACTTTTTAAGATCTAATTGTTACGTATGTTTAAAGAAAATGGAAATTTTTCTTGTGGTTTCTTTTCTCAAGACATATTTAAAGTATATTTCAAAATTTCAATAAATGTTGAAATAGCATTTTTAAATGATATTTTAATTTTATTCTAGTATATTTCATTCATTTAAAAAAGTCTGTAAGATTTGTGTTTTTTTAAACTTGCAAATATACCCTTCTGTCCTAATACTTGGTACATTTTTGAAACACTTCACATGTGCTCAATAAGAAAGTACATTTTTCTCTACCTGTCTTCACTGTTTTATTCTCTCCAACTTCCTATTAATTTTCTTTTATATTATATGCCTGTTAAAACTATTTGTATTAAATGTACAATGTTTATATTAGCTTTCCTTTTCATTAGTTGTATAAGCTATACTTTTACACTCTGGAATAAGAGTTGAAAATATTTTCCTGTAAAGGCCAGATAGTAAGAAATTTCAGCTTTGTATGCCAACTAGGTTCTGTCATGACTGTTCAGCTCTGCCACTGTGATATGCAAGTAGCCTTAGATAATGTGTAACCATGTCTTTGTTCCAGTAAAACTTCGTTTATAAGAACTTGTTGCAGGTTGGAACTGGCCACTAGTGCTAATTTGCCAAGGTCTAGTGTAAGCTCTACTGAGACTGTCAAATTTGGTTATCACCTGTCCATAAGATCATCTGTCTCTGTTTAACTTTATGGTAGTAATTTATCAAAAATTCAGACAACTTTTATTATTGTTTTTGGTATTCTTGGTATTCTCAATTTTGAGTTACTGTGGAGAAAACGCTTGTTTCTCAATAACATCATACTTTGTATTAATGCACACATTCTCAGTAGGGAAGTTTTGTGAAAATAAGTTTGGATTAGGAGGAAGAAAAAAAAATCTTAGAAATTACGATGGATTCTGACTTTCCAAATCTCAGTCTGACCCAACACAGTATGATTCCTTAACTTTTCATTCATGGGAAGGGTATTGATTGAGAAGGCTCCTTAGAGACATGATAAAGAAAGGTAAATGTTATGGATTATGTTCAGATGTTCCCCCAAAGCTTCCTGTGGTCATAGGTGGGGCTTTTTCAGAGGTGGCTGGATCTAGAGTGTGTGACACTGGTTCAGTGCTAGGCTCAAGGGCACTAGGATTAAGGGTGTGAGTGATACCTGCCCTGAGTAGTCTGGATAAGATATAAGGGACAGAAAGAGCCATGGTTGTCCCTCGTTGCTTTCCTACCTTCTGTCTGCCATGAATTATTTCTCCTCTACTATGCCATACTGCCTTGGAGGCAGCTGATTATGGACTGAAACCTGTATAAACTGTGAGCCAAATAAACCTTTCGTCCTTTAACTTTGGGTATTTTGTCTTAGCAACAAGAAAAGTAATTAAGGCAGTAAGGTATTCAAAGGTATTGGCATTTCCTGAATACAGTGTTCTTTTGAATTTTTGCAGCATCTATAATCCTACTACTGTGGCTGTACATTATATACTTACTCCTACTTCTGCATGTTGTGTTTTCTTTACTTCATTAGACTAGCTAGAAGCTTGTTCTCTGTCCAAACACATACATACTTTTCAAAGGAACTCTCGGATTAATTTTTCAATTCTTTTCCAGATTCATATTTTTAAAATCTTTTATCCTTACTTTACTTACTAATATTTACTTTACAATGTCATTAACTGAATGATATGCCCCCCATTTATGCCTTTTCCTCTGAGTATAAATCTGGCTGTGTATATTTTTTCCTTTCAATTGTTTTTCTTTCTTTTTTTTGGGTGGAGGGTACTGGGAATCGAACTCAGGACCTCATGCTTGCCAGGCTGGTGCTGTGTCGCTGAGCTATATCCCCAGCCTTCCTTTCTATTTTTATTGATGTGTAATGTTCTTCCTTCCACTATTTTCTTAAGATTTTGTAATTGCTTTTTTGATTTATTCTTTGAGATGTAATTTAGTATTTGTCTTTAAAATTTACTTTAGCTGTCTCTGGTTTATATTTTTTGTCTTTGATTTGGTTTTATTATACTGTCTTTAGAGAATGTGATCTCTATAAGGTCTTTCTTCAAATTGAGTTTGTGACATTACATGTAATCAAGTTTTTGAAGTGTTCCATGATCACGAAAGAACTTTTCAAGTTCATTACAGTGCTTATCAGTTAGAATGCTTTGAGTTACAAGTAATGAAAAAACAATGGAAAGGGGCATAATCCGAAGGGAATTTTTTATACATACATATCAGAAGCCATGAACTAGGATAGTTCTAGGAATTGTTAGTAGTCCCATGAGAATCCCGGGTTTCTTTCATTTACTCCTCTTTTCTTGACAGTTTAGTCTTAGTCATTTTGGCTCACTCTTAAAGTCTGACAGGTAACTATACTGCAGGTTGAAAAGAATGTCTCCTTTCTATGGCACACATCTGTGTGCATGTGTGCATGTGTGTGTGTGTGTGTGTGGGGGGGGCTTCTGAGAAGCTTCCTGTAGATCTGGTAGCCCTTTCAGTGATCAGAATTGTGTTATGTGCCTGTTCCCTAGTCAGACATTGGTAATGAGACCACCATGGGTAGTAGAGTGCCATAGTTCACTGCTTCAACCTGGTTAGGAACACTGAGGAGGTGATTACCTCATCTAAAGACATCCCTGGGGCCATAGGGAACAACCAGGCTCTTCATAGTCTGTGGTGGGCAGGGCTTGCAAGAAGAGGCTGGGCAGGCAGCACCAGTGCCATGCTTGCAGTGAAGTACTTTGTAGCATTATGCAGAGGATATGCAAACTTCACTTGGGATTTTCATTCTTTCATGTATAATTTAAATATCACTACTGAGTGTAAATTGAGTGTATCATGAAAAGTTTGCAGTGATTTTTGTCTATAAGGTGTTAATTTCTAATCACTGAAAAAAGATTACTATAAAATTTTCTTAGTATATCAGATACATAGTTTTTACATTTTAAAATTATTCTGAATCTTAAGAGTGTAAGCCAACATTGTGTCTTTTTTATCGTTTATCTAGTTTCTGGATTTCCAGAAACTAATTATTAGCAATAATAAAAGGTGCATATCTGGAGAGAGACAAGATTTGATTAGCCTATCCAGTTGGTTTTTATTAAAATGTTATTTTTTCCTGCATGTTTGTAATCCAGGTAAAGCTTCTAATATGAAAATAAAGAAGATTTATTTTAAGGCAACATATAAAAATAATTGGTTTAACTTTACTGTGTGAATACCAATGAGATGGTCCTTATTAAAATTTGGTCACAAAGTGTTATAGTAATGTAGCAAGATTCATGCCAACTAATTACTGGTTCAAGTTTGGAGTGAAATGATAAATTAGTGGGAAGTTGTGGTATCATTAACTGAGTCCTGTCATAAGGAAATGATATTGCCAATTACAATAAAATAGTCAAAGACTAATACATTTGGGAAAATAATTATCAGGATGAACTATTTTTTTCTTTCTGGTACTTAGTGGTTCTTTATTTTCATTTTTTGAGATAATACACAAAATTGATATATTGTTACTTGCCTTCAAGCTGGAATTAGTTCTCTTGATGCTTAAGCGTAGGTACCAATTAAGTGAAAAGAAATCTATTTTAAATGAAATGATTACTACCAGTATAGTGTATCTTGTGACTGTTTAATCTTTTAACTGCTAGGTTCTTTATTTTGCATCCAGGTAATGTAATATGAGTGATGGATTATTAAATTCTTTTCATAGGAAACAGGCATATTTTAAGTTAATAGTCCTTATCACTGATACCAATTAGCAGAAGAGAAATGAATTCCTTGGATTTATATTTCTTAATAGCTCTTTCAAGATGATATTGTTACTCTTGGGGGCAGTGTGTGAAATTTGTACTAGGTAACATATCTGGCATAAAATAAATTTACTCATTCAGCAGTATTTATCAAGTCTTCTTTGTATGCCTATCATTCCTATGCTCTATACATCATTTAAAAGATTGTCATTTTTTTTTTGTTTTTTTAATAATTTACTTTCATGTTAACAACTTGCAGTATAGATTGAAATGACTTCCTTCCCCTTCATTTAACTGTCAGTTGAGCACAGGTTGAATACATGTCCCTGTGAAGACCTGTGTGCCCTCCCACATATGGTTAATTTCTCAGATCCTCCCTTTGGGTCTTGATGAAGTCTGTTTTCTTCCATGATTTGGTACCTTCTTGGGGCTCTGAGAGAAGAGCAGATTTTCTAGCCACACTGATCAGCAAACTAGCTTCTCCTAGGCATTAATCTTGTGTGGAATTCACTCTGGGTCCTGAGATTACAGAGGTGAAATAGCAACCACCAACAAGTGAAACAGCAACCCTCACGAGTGCTATGGCTTGAGTCTCACAGCTACCTGTTAGATAGGTGTTACTATTTTTTTCTACAGATGACAGGAAAAAAATGTAGAGATATTCTTGTTTGAAGTACTGGGGATAGTTCTCATGTGCTGTGGAACTTCATTTTATAGGAATGAGGAATCAAGGTCTATCTGGTTTGTAAGGGCCTCCCTTTGACTTGGGTTCATGTTTCCTGTGTTAACCATGTATGATCACGATCTAGCTGGGTGAGTCGTTATGTCTCCATATCATAATAGTGTACCACAGTATGAAGTACTTTGAAAGTAGGAGCCCTGAATGATGTTTAGCATGACTGTGAATCCCATCTTTGGCTAAGAACAGCTCTTCTGTTTGAGTATTGGAATGGATGGGAAGCTTTTAAGACTGCTGATACTTGACTGTCTTCTCATAACCAGTTACCTCAGAGTTGGTGGAGTTGGAATCCAGGCATCAGTATTTGTAAATTTCCCATACCATTTCCATGCCCAGCTGAGTGTGAGACTCACTGGTTTAAGAGCTTCAAACGATGCAGTTGCTACTGTTTTATGGTAGATGTTAAAGAAATATGTTGCTGAATTGCCTATAAAATGAATTAAAGATTAAAGCATTTCTTTTCCCCCATTCATAAACTATTGTGATAGCAGTCTTCTATAGAATTACCTAATTTTGCTGATGAGATTTACTTAGAAATGGAAATAAGCATATAGCTGTATCTCTCCTGAAGTCTTTCTACAGCTACTAATTATGGCACTGAAGACATTCTCAGTGGAGGCAAAACTTTAGGTATGTCTCTTTACTGAAAGTATCCCAAGTGTTATGGCTTTTTAAATGAAACAGAGTAATAAATTCAATGTTATTTGCAAGCCAAGTACTTTTTCTTGTATGCCAACAATTATGTAATCAAAGTATAAAGTCACCATTTAAAGATTCCTTACTCTTGAACAGAATTAAAAATAGTAAAGAACAGAGGTAACAGTGTGTTGTTGACCACTGTTTAATTGGTGTGGTGGGTGCAGCTGTTCATATAAAACTTGCATTTGCATTCCTCTGTCCACACAGAACATGTTATCTTTGGTTCCACTTTATGTTCACTTCCTGTTGGTCTCTGGATTCAACTCCAGGTGTTGATTTCATTTTCAAAGCCAGGTGTGACTTGAACATTTGACAGGATAGAAATTAAATTTTTTTTAACAGCTGCTTTTCAGGGACATAAAGCACTAAGAAACATTAATACATAACTGCTTATTTAAATTCAGAGAGTTTCTAAAAGTCCTTTCTATTCACCTCAGCCTTTCTTCTCTGCTATTGTTGTGTGTGAGGACAGATTTTAGAGTAATATCTAATTAAGACACTGGTGCCTGACAGATGTGCCTGTGAAATTGGGTGACCCTGTGATGGGAGGGTATAGATGCAGTGGTATTATTCCTCCTCCTCCACACCAGACTGGATGCTGTATCACCACAGTTTAGATATAAGGAGGGCCCTGTTGCTCTCTGGCTAACTGATGGTGTGTTTGTTACAGAATATCCTGACATCTTATTAAGACTCTTAATTATAAAAGAAAGTCCCAACTCCTTGACAATGATGGCAAGCGAAAACATGCATATGTTTAGCTTGCTCTTCTTGATTGAACATAAGACTTAATGTGACCTTTAGTTGACTTGTGAGTAAAATTTTTATATTTAAAGATGAGCCAGGAAAACATTGGGCATTTAACTCAGATTCAGTAATAAGCATCTTTTGCATATAATGTGTTCAAAAAGACGATTTATCTGTTTGTCCTCTTAGCTACCTACCAATCTTCTGTTTATTCATCCTTGATGTTGCTTGAGATCTGAATTTCATCTCAGAGGTTTTAATTGTCAAGTTTAGTGCTCAGTCTACTGAGTTATTATAGTCATCAGATTTTTAGTGGATGATTATGGATTTTGTTCTCAAAAAAGAAAATTAAAAATGTTACTATAGAATGGTATGCTGTTCTCATGGAGTATTGTTTACTTTGTTTCTAATTTACATGTATTTATATGGAAGCCCTCACGCTAATAAAAAAAGAAATTTAACTTTCCCAGGTTATTCTTTTATTTAACTAGAGAAATGGAAAAAATGATAGAAAGGATTTTATCAATACGGTCTTCATGAGTCAGGACTTTGGCTATGCTGGGGCTTTTCAGTTTAAATTTGTCCCTAATAGGGTTAAATTATTTTTATGTTAGTTCACAAATACTGCATTTGATCATCCTTTTTCACTTATGACCCAACCTTTCTGATATATGGATGGTTGTATTTGCTATAGCAGATCAGCCTAAATGTGTCTCTAGTGGAATGACCAGATTGAATTGACACCAAAGTTCCATTACAAATGCTTCATCCAGTCTTCCAGTTTGAATTGGAAATATCAATTCAACCAGCACACAAGTCATCACATGTTTCAGTGGATTCATATAGCCGGAGAAAGCAGAAGAATTAAGTTCTTCAGGGTCTATTTCTGTATTATGCTTAGGTGAGATTCGGAAAGTTAGAAGATTCTTTCTTTTCTTATGCTTACTCAATTCCTTTATAAGCCAGGTATGTTCCAGACACCTAGGGGAAAGCAAAAAAAAAAAAAAAAAAAAAAAAAAAACCCACTCTGACATCCAAATGACTGTTGCAAACCCAAAATACTGTACCTGTACCTCCCTTACTGTATGTGGAAAACTTTATGCATTTTTATCTTGAATCAGTATTTTCACTTTATATATACTTTTAATAAACTTTATTATATTCTTATTCTGTTTTAGCACAGATATAGATAGCAGTTAGAAATGAGTCGATCAGCAATAACAAATGAGAGGGGTGGCTTACCTGGAAATGGGATGGAGGGCTATTATAATAGTTGGAGACGTTTAGGGTGGTGGTAAATAACTAGGTATCACAATAACTTATAAGAGTATTAGCATTATAAAAGGCAAGGCTTACAATTATACATTTTTGAAGGAATTGTACATTTTTAACTTTTCTCCACAAATTACAATTGTATAATTTTTATAGGGTGCACAGTAATGTTACTGATACATACACAAAGTGTGGAATGATTGAATAAAGCTAATTACCATATTCATAAATTTCAGTACTTGTTTCTCCTGTTTAACTACCACTGAACTTTGACCAATGTCTCTCCATCCTCAAAGAATTATATTTTATATATTGTTAAAGAAAATGAAGAATGCATTGTGAAGGCCAAGGTTATTACAATTTTAACATAATATTTAAAATTATTGGAGCAACTATTTGTAAGCTTCAGCTGTCTGAATCACCTTATTCATTGGATATACTGCATAATTATGAGGCTACTTCATAAACTTTACCTGGTAAATATTATGTGCAGGAAGTGTTGTGGGGTCATTCTTTATCAAGTGAACATTCCTTGTTTCTGTGGTTTTCTGTGTTTCTTTCTTTCTGCAAGGTGGACTTCCCTCTTAATGATCAGCACTGTCCTCATCTCTCATAGGAGCTTCAGACCTGACTTTGACTCAACCTTCTCAATTTTCTCTCTGCAAAAAGTGCCGGCACTATACATTCCTTGTCTTGGTTAATGATAGAAATACCTTTGTTGGTATTTGATGTTTGAAACTTCAGAGTAACCCCAGTGCTTTTCATAATCTCCACATCCTGTTTATCACATGTTGTTATGAACCATCAGAACTGTCATCTCAGTGAAGCCTTTTCTTCTTTCCTGTTGCTTTCCTTAAACCCCATAGTTCAAATGCTTAACAGTTCCTTTGTTCAGGCAGTAATAACATTGGCAGAAATATGTATTAAAAAACATTGGTAATGTCATTCTTCTCACAAGGGAACTGCTTTATCATCTAGTCCGTTCCACATCAGCATTTGCTCCCTGCACTGCCTTCTGCACACATGCACCACAGGTGAGTGACAGGGCACTTTCCTTGGCCCAATTGCCTGGGTCCTCAGTGACTTCGTGCATGTTGTTCTCCATGCTTTTATGCTCTTTTAGAATGCTGAAGCCAAGAAAAGACTATGTTGTTGTGTTTTTCTAGCATAGGTCTGTTTACCTACACCTTTCAAAATTTCAGTTAAAAATTCCAGAATAATTTTATATATAACTAGGTCATATTTATATTTTCTCACTAGTCTGCCACTATAAAATCAAATAAGAACTTCCATGTAAATAAAGATGTGTAATAAGCATCTTCCCTGGAAGAAACTCAATTCAAGCCGCTAAGAGCTTGGGTCCTGAGGGCATATGGCTTGGTCTTGGATTCCTGCATTCTCCTGAGCAGCTGTATGTCTCCAACTTCCCCATCAGCATTCAGGTGGGGAAAACAATGATCTCTGTCTCATGGGTGGCTTCAGGATGAAACATATATATCTGAAGGGCTGGGGAGAGCATCCTACATGCATGTGTATACTATGTTTATTAACTGCCCTTGTTATCCTTAGTTTTAACTCTGGTGAAAACTGTGTTAACTCCCCAGTATATTATTTAAGGGACTCTGAATAAAACCATTCAATCACACACACACACACACACACACACACACACACACACACAGTGTATATTATATGTGATAAGTAAGTTTTTACAACTTAGGATGTCAAGCTCTATTTTTAACATTGTATTTTTAGCATTATAGAAGGTTTATCTGCACTTTGTTTCCTAATTATAAAGTACAGAGAAAAATCATACTGGTTTGTATGAACAAATGAATTAATTAGAACAGGTTGCCTGGTGAAGGTGAAAATTCTAAACAGTAAAGATTCAGATTGAGTATAATATATTGGTTTATACTTAAAATTTATATAATGAATTTTCATGTGTTGAATTTCTCTGTTTTATGTAGAAAATATCTATATACTACATATATTACTTCTCAATTGAGTTTCATTTGCTACATTCCTGAAAGGATAAAGAATGGGCCATTGGATAATTAATTTAGTATAGTGAAGATATACGAATTTAAGCTATATTTGGCTAAAAGATAAAGTCCTTTACCTCCCACAGTAAGGTTAATAGTGCATGACCAGACTCCTCTTCAGGGATCACCTGATAAAACTGTAGTTGTGAAGTAGCCAAACACTCTGTCTCCCATATTTGTATTTCAGTCTTCTTATATTTTCAGTGCAGAAGTAATTAAATGCTACTCGTTGTTGGTCATGTCACCTTTCCAGTGAAAAAAGACTTCAACAAACACATGACAGTTAACATTTTTCTAGGTAGGAATGCTTATTAAGAGACAATGACCTTTGCTACAACCTCATTTTAATCTACAACTTAACTAAAAAGAGAGATTGAGAAAAATGTTCCTGCAAGGATAATACCTCCACGTGAACATAGTTATTTTGTAAACTGGTTTGCCTTGAAGGCGGGTGTCCTCTAGTCCTGAAATTATGGAATAGAATGTACATGAGGGGACTAGCACTTACAGATTTGTGTGGATAAATGCAGTGCTTGGGGTGAATGCCAAGCTACCTGCTCTTTTTTACATTTTATTTTTTTTGATAGATGATGTTTATCACTCTTTTTTGTAGCTCTCTGCTGCAGACATCATTGCACCTTTATTATGAAAGTGCTGTAGATTTCAGTCATCGCCATTCCAGAGTGACTTTCCAAAGCAGCAGGAGTGAGACAGTTTTGCAAATTGCAATATAATACCATATATGATCTTGTCTCAACCTGTAACACACACATACTCACAGAAATAACATTTAATTATGGTAATATCCTCCCTCATATCAGACACAGTATGGCGCCTGTTAAGATTATATTGTTTGTAGTAAGATAGAATAAAAGTGGTTTAAAGATGATGGAATAAAATCACAAACCTTGATAAACCCCTTAGAAGCTATTTAGGTGTAAAGAGCTTTTGATTTTGTTTTCTCTCTTTCTCCCAAAATAAAAATGGAAACAATAATTTGACAGACAAACACTGTCACACACTGTAACCCTATCTAATCCCCTCACTGCACATCTTAATCCCTAATGGACTTTTCTCAGATATATGGGCTCTAAGGTTAGAGAGTTTCTGGATGTGATACTTTTTCCAAAGTCTCCCAGTGACAGATGCAGTGACCTTATCATGCAAACAGCTCTATCCAGTTTGACAGTCTAGCCATCTGGCTTGTATTGATCATAATTGATTTAAAGAAAGTAGTCCTCCAAATGTTGGTCATTTAAAATTTGAGGTCTGAATTGTCCTACATTTAATTTGAAGTTTCAAACCTGTATTTTTAAAAGTAGTTTTAGATTTATTTGTAAAATTCAATCTAATTTCTAATTTGTGTAGGGTTTGGGGTTGAAAAAACTCCTACTTTGAAAAATACCAATTTTTATGAGGAGTATTTTAGGCTCTAAAGATATGTCCTTAGAGTATAAAACATACAAATGTGTCTTCATAGGCAAATATATGTCTCTTCTTAGATTTTGCAATTATTTAAGGCTCAGTTGGACTTGGGTTTTAGGGCTTGTTTCTTTCTCTGTCAGGCTTTAAGGGCTGGGCAGCTCACCTGACTTGAGTTGTGATTTCTGTAAAATGAATGATAATTGTACCTTTCTCATTACATTCTTGGGAATATTAAATGAAATAACGCATGTAAGTGCTCAACTATGTGACTGGCACATTATAAGTGGTATATAAAGATTTATTTTGCTCTGATTACTATTACTCCTAAGCGTCTACTATGAATAGTGATTACTTCTTCCTTTCTTGAACAATTTTCATTTCATGATCTCTAAAACCTCACCTTGCTTTCCTCTACTGTCGCTGACACAGTTGTTCAGTCCTGTTTCTTTGTCAGCTTCCCATTCCGTATTGGAAAGCCTCAGAATTTTATATGTAAGCTTCATCCTTTTTTTACTTAATATTTTCCATAGATAAATTCATGCTCACCTGTACGCTTCCAGACAGTTATCTCTAACCCAAACCTTTGGGCACTTCTGAAAAGCACTTCTTATGCTGCTACATGGTAAATTAAGGGACCCAGAGGCCATAAGGGCAAGTAAACATTAATTTGAGAGTGAACCACATTGATCAGGAGTGAACTCTTATTGCTGAAATTGATTAGAATATATGGAAATCTGAAGTTCAGTTAAAATTTTAGTGTTTTGTACTATGTTTTTAAATCTGACATTGGATATCATTCCATAATATAAATAAATTTTAATAAAGTGTTCCCATTCTGCAACTCGTTGTAGTCTTTGGAATTATTTGTTTTGAAAAACGTAGTTTTCTAAATAGTGGCTTCTATAAAATGTACATCTTCCCAGAGTTGATTTAATTCAACAGTTATTCATTTATGAAAGAATGAATACTTTTTCAAGCACCAACTTGTTTTATTAAAGTAGTTTATGAATAATTTCTGAATGTCTTTTTTCATTCTTGTTTTTACTTTTTAAATTTTTGGGTTGCATGCTACATATAAATGAATACTAAGCTGGTCGTGGTGGTGCTTACATGTAATTTCAGCACTCTGGGAGGCTGAGACAGGAGGATGGCAAGTTCAACACCAGTCAAGGCATCTTAGTGACTTAACAAGACTTTGTTTCTAAATAAAAAATACAGAAAGGCCTGGGGATGTAGCTTAGTGCAGAGGCCCTGGATTCACTATTCACACTATCAAAAAGGAGGAAAAAATGTATTAAAAATATTATGGTGTGAAGAAGAATAATAAAGTGATCAAAGCACACTTTTTAGGTTAAGAAAAAGTCCCCTGTGCTCCTCCATGTGACAGTATTTATTTCCCTCAAGCCAAGAAATTAGCAGAAGATGCTTCTTTGTCCTTTACAAGTTAATAACATTCTTGTTCTACTTGGAGCAGTTTATTGTTGTCTTGAAAAAGTGAGTAGCTGGTATCCACTTATGGAAAAGAAAGATAGTGTCTTTGGAGTCTCCTTGGAGAAGAGAAAATGTGCATGGGCCATAGTTTGAGTTCATTTTCTCTGGAGTTTGTATCTAGGGGAGTTTGTGGGCAAGATCCTGAATGTAGTTACAACATCTGGCAGGGCTTTCATGTAAGTCATGTATGACTACTGAAAGAAGTATGTTTACAAGGGAAGAGTGCTTATCTGTTTCCTGTTTCTAAATTCATCACCCTCCCCCAAACTTCCAAAAGTAAGTAAAGTTAATAACCGTCTTAGAGTGAAAAGAATATCTTCAGCTGATAAAGTCATAAATTGGTTTGGAGATTGATGGAGGATAGAATAGATACTCTGTATCGGTTAGGATCAGCCAGCCAAGTATAGCTAATAGTCTGGGGCAGGCTCACTGGGGCATTTTGTCTTCAGTTTAAGAGGTGATTTTAAAATGAGATGGTTTTAAGAGGGGGATTTTTGTGGCGACAGCTCTCAACATGACTACTGCTTGAGTCACATTGCTGGACTTTGGATTCATTTCCTCTACATCTGCTGCAGAGTTTTAACCCTAGGAACGCCCTTCCTTGTGTTCACATTCTCTTGCTTCTTTCTTGTACTGGATCTTCTCCTATTACCTATGTTCATCTTTCTTGGCTTATTCTGTTGTATTGGTGGAACGTGGCATCCAGTAGTTTTGAAATAAAATTGCGAGGGAAATGCATTTGTGGGGAGATCTTATAAATTATATCTAAAAATGTAAACTTTAAAAAAAATCCTCATTCATACGTTGATGGATAGAGATTTCTTGGTTAGAAATTATTTTACTCACTAATTTGAAGGTGTTCCTCCATTGTCTAGTGTTCTCTGGAGGTGTTGAAAGGCCTTCCCTTTCTTAGTTATCATGTGGCTTTTCTGTGGCTTATTTGTGGAAATTTCCCCCCATGTTTGCAATTTTGCAATAATCTACTTTTGTGTTAATCATTTTTTCTCATTGTGCTAGGTGCTCAGTGGGTTCTTTCAACCCAGAAATTAATTTCCTTCAGTTCTGAAAAGTTTTCTAGAATCATTTCATTAATCATTTTTTTCTCTTGTCTGCTCTCTCCATGGTTCATTTCCAGTACTGGCATTCTGTATCTTATTCTTTCTATCATTTTTCATTTCTTTGACTTTATGCTTTATTTTCTGGGAGATATATTTCATGTTTTTCTGTACCTCTTTTTCTCCTCCTTTTACTTTAAGTTTTAATAGTTCTTTGTTACTCATGTTATTTTTATATCATCTTGTTCTTATTTATTGGGTGCTGCTTTTTTGTTCATATCGGAGAATTTTAATGATACATTTGAAAGTTTCTTCTCTCTGCTTAGTCTCTACTTTCCCCTAAGTTATTTCTTATAATTCTCTGTTGAAGTGTTTCCTTAGATGGCTGTTGATCTTAGCTATGTGCATCATGATGCAAACTGGTCTTCAGGTGGGACGTGTTAATTTTAAATTTCATTAAAAAGGTGTCTACTTCTGTTCTTTTTGTATAACTCTTGTTGTTACTGTCTTTAGCAAACTCTCCCTGGACCAAGGGGTACCCTACAGAAGATTTTCATAGTCTCTTATTAGACTATTCAATGTTGTCACTATATTTTCCTCTCTTTTTCTCTGATTTGCTATTAGCAGTTTGCTATGGTTTAGAAAATCAAGAAATAAAACTGATTAGGATAATTTGAAAGTGGAACCAGTTAGGCAGTGAGTGATATCCTAAGGGATTGGCCTGTGTATAAAATGCTGTTATGCGTGGACGTTTTGGCATTTATTTTGGTGACACAGAAACGTGTTTAAATTGTGTTTCTGATTGTATTCTGTCACATGATATATTCATAGAAAGAATTCAAAGTAGGCAAAATAGTAATGCAGAATGTTCTGGGGCAATTTGCTTTTCTAGGTAGTTTTAGTTGCTAAAGTGTGTATTTAAATTTTGGGTTGATTATAAATAGATTTATTCCTTTGTTTAGTCTTTGTTCTTCCTAGTTACTAAAGTAAATTCTGCTCATCCATAATTACATGATCTTCTGTTTTATGTTAAATTAGAAAGAATGATTTGAACTTTATAGTCAACTATCTGTATGCTCTTAAAAGTAAGCAGTGACTGTTTCTTAGAAATATTTCTTACTTTTGATTTCCTCCCAGATTCATTCTGCAACCATGTGATCCTTATACTTATATCTATTTATTCTTTTATCTTCCCAGATCAGAGATGTTTGTTCTTGATAACTTTTAAGTTTATTGTAGCAATTGGTTTTCTAGCAATAGAAAAACCTTTAACAAAAATTCCACATATACATAAACTCATTGCCATTTGGTTTCTATGACTAACATATTAATGTTATAATTAGAATTTAATTAGCCACTGCCATTAAAAATCTGTGAGATGAAAATTCAGGTGTATACAAGGATCATTAATTAAGGATTATTTCTTTAGATAATTTTTACATTTATTATTTTAATAAAATCAGTTCTTCACAAAGTATTTCAAAAAGATTTATTTTTAGTAGCACCTCTATTTCATTTAGAGCATGATTGCATATATAAAATTTGGATTCATATAGTTTTTTTAGAAGTATGTGTTTCCATAAGCATTAGCATATACCTGTATTTTTGGTCAAATAAAAGAGACTTTGTTAAATATCAGCTCCAGATTTTGATTTTCCCTTGAGAAAATTGTTTACTTGTTCTATTAAATACTTTCACTAGTTATAAAACTGACATAAATGCTAATCCTGATTCAACAAAATCATTTTGATATTGTAGGAATTAATGAACTGTTCATAAAATATTTTGTTCTTCTTAGAGTTGGAATTACATAAATAGATGATCTTATCATTAATATTATGTATTATTTTCAGCATAGTGGACCAGATAATGATGTAATTGTACAATCTAATGTTTTGGGTTTCTTTTAATTAAAATTAAATGGAGATATTGTCATACTTGCTGCAATCTTGTCCTCCTCTGCAAATGGCAATGGAGTATTAACATGAAATATTTAAATTATACGTAATTATAAGATTCTTAAGAATTTATCTGCTCTAGGGAGAAAGAAGGAGCAGGAAAATATTCATTAAGGCTCAAGGATTCTAGCACTCCTATTTGGAAGAATTGCATTATTTAGTTGATGGTATAAAGTGATTTATTTTTAACCAATGATAATTGAGTCTTGTCAAATGTATTATATATAGCAGTAAACAATCTACAAATTAGGAAAACTACTGTATTAACAATAACAGTAAAAAGAATGGTATTCTTTAAAATAAATTTTTAAATTTTTGTAGGATGAGTACACTGAAAATTATAAAAGATTATAAAAAATTAAAAGAAAATCTAAATAAATGCAAAGACACGGCATGTTTATGGATCAGAAAATGTAGTATTTTTTAAAAGAGTATTAATCTAGAGATTAAACAAATTCGTATCAAAATCCCAGCTGGATTTCGTTGTTGTTGGAGAAATGGACAAACTGATCTTAAAATCATATTAGTAACACAAGGGACCAGAAAAGCCAAACAATATTGGAAAAGAATATCAAAGTTGGTGAAGTCACATTTCCCAATTTCAAAGTGACTATAAAGCCACAGTAATCAAGACACTGTGGTACTAGCATAAAGAAAGAAACTTAAATCAATGGAACAGATTTTTAGAGTCCAGAAATAAACCTTTATGTTTATAGTCAGTTGGTTTTCACCAAGGGTGTTATAACAAATTATGGAAAGAATAGTGGTTACAGTAAATTGTGCTGGGACTAGATATCCACCAAAAAAAAGAATGTTTTGAACTCGCTACCCCATACCATACACAAACATGAACTTAAAATACATTAGAGCTGAAAACTGTAACACTTAGAGCATTGCAATGAGTCTTCAAGACCTTGTGTTATGCAAGTGTTTTTTAAATATTACACTAAAACTAAAAATCATCGAAGAGTGGGGAGGGGACAGGTCTTGTGCTTTCCTAGTGAGAATGTATATGGTATGACTGTGGTGGTAAACTGGTCATGGTGGTAGTTCTTCAAAACGTTAAAGATAGATTTACCATATAACCTAGCAGTTCTATGATTAGATATGTATCCAAGAAAAATGAAAACATGTGTTTATGCAAAACTTTGTTCACAAATGTTCTTATTAGCATTATTTAGCAGAAAGTAGAATTAACCTAATTGTCTACTTATTACTGAAGAATGGATAAATAATATGTGGCATATCCACACATATAAATATTGCTATTAAAATGAATAAAATATCGATATGTGAAGTAATATGGGAGAACCTTGAAAACATGTGAAGTGAAAGAAAGAAGCCAGACTGAAATACTGCATATTTATAGTTCCACTTATATGGGTGCTACAGAGTAGGAAGGGGTATATAAAGAGAAAGTAGATTAGAAGTTGCCTGGGGTCAGGGGTAGAGAACACAGATTAATTAGTAATGAATATGAACTTTGTTTTTGGATGTGATAAAATATTCTAAAGTTAGATTGTGATAGTGACACAGCTCTGTGACTATACTAAAATCCACTGGTGTACAATTTAGGAAAGTAAATGTTATGGTGTGTGATGTACCTCAGTAAAGTTGTTTGTAAAGACCCAGCTATTTTATAATGGTCAGTAAAATAGTAAGCAAAAGTTCTTGAACTGTGCTTCTTGAACACCTTTTGTTCCAAAGTGTTGTACTTGGGTCTGCCGTAGGTGTTAGGAAAGCCTGGTGGCAGGGGTTTAAGTGCCCCAAGTTCTTCTTTGAACTTGTAATAGGTTGTAGTTCTGCACAAGATCTTAATTCAAAAATGGATTATAATGCTTGTAAAAGAAACTAATAGGAAGTAGATTTGTAAAGCATGAACCCTCATTTAAAGGATTTGCTTTACCATAAAATATTTTTAGATGTATTTATTATTCATCCAAGTAATTTATTAAGCACCTCATATGTGCCTTGAATGTTTCTAAGCACTAGGAATATAGTAAAATATAAAGCTCAGGGTGGAAATTCAATGAACAAATCAAATACACCAAAATGTGGACCTGTTATTACTCTATTTTTAAGATAATTCATTTTTGCTTTCACCCAGAAGTTCTGCTGCAGTAGTTTTCATGGTGTCCCTATTGCTCATATTGGTGGATCTGTTTTGGTTTTAATCTCCTTTGATTTTTGGCAGCGTGGCACCGCACTTCCTTTCTTGACATGTGTTCTAAGTTCCTACTCTGCTGTTTTCTCTTCTGTCTGTATATGTATATGAGTTGTGTGTGTGTGTGTGTGTGTGTGTGTTGGGATCTAGCTTCTTTTCCCTCACTTTCTCCTTGTCTTTTCTAATTCTATTCACTATACTTTAGTTATCTCATGTAATTCCACTACTTGAATTACCGTCCAAAATCAGCTATTTTCCAAAAAACCTTTTTTTCCTGGCCATATTCTCTTACACTCTTCTGACCTTAAGATGACTAGAAGCTGTTGATTTTCCTATTCCTTAGACACTCAAACTCTGAATGCCCCAAATTGAACTAATCATGCTCTTGCATCTTTGACTTTATCTTTCTTGAGACTGCACTTCAGTTATATACAGTTCTAAGAATCCTTTCCTGTTTCTTCAAAATGCTGTGTACTTTTTCATTCTTAGCACTTCAAGCCATCATTCTAAAACTGCCTTGGAGCACATTTACACTGCCCTGAACTTGTTTTTCTCACTTGATTTGAAGCTTACTGATGGCAAGAATACTTGCTGTCAGTAGATACTCAGTAAGTATTTGTTGATGAACAAGTGAAGGAAGGGATGCAATTTATAGGAAGTAAATATGTCTTTTATTGAGTACAACATAGAGTTTGTTCTTCTATTCTTAAGGATTAAACATATCCACAAAGTTTCAGTACATGGAATGAATGTTTTAGCTATAGCTGTAGATATGATGTTTGACAGTAGTAATGTCAAGCCAGCATTCCATGGCAGCTCGCCTAGGTTTAGGGTTCTGTGTACACCTGTCTGCAATATTCCTGCTTATATGTACCTCAAGGAAACAACAGAGAGGTTAAGTTGTGTCATGCAGTGGAATTTTGCCCAGTGTCTTGGCCTCCAGGTCACCATCCCTGATACCTCTGCTTGCACAGAGTCCTTGGGCTTTTCTGTTTGTTCCTAATATTAGTGATGTGAACTGCTTGAGCTAATTCTGGACTCAGTGCCACTTGGTTGGCTGAAAACAAGTTCCTTTGTCTTTCTATATTTCATTTTCTTTTCATCCAAAGGAAAGTCAGAAGTACCCACTTCCTGAGATGTATGATCTTTATAAAGCTCTTAAGGTTTTCTGGCATGTAATAACTACTACTCAGGGTGTTAACTATTTAGAAGCACAGTGTTCAGAACCAGTCTGATACTTCCACTTTATAAATTCAAGATTGATATTCAAGAAACTGAGTGTTACTGAGTTCCTCAAGTAGCTGAGCACATCTGTTTGTAAGGCACTTTCCTTGAGTTTCACTGTCGACCTGCAGTTTGAGAGAGAAGAGTTGGGGATGACTTCAGGTCAGACTTGTTTCTGCTAAAGTCATCACAGGCTGCATCTGTTAATTTAGTAGGTGATTTAGAATTTTTGTTTTTACATGTGGGGCATTTATACCTTTTAGAAGAAATACACTACATTTTGATTATTTTTGCTTTCCTTTGTACTTGTAGAGTGATAATATCTTCATGTATGCATGTGTTCTAGGATTTCACACTTGATTTAAGGACTAAGAATTTTAAATAAAGGTAGTTAAAAAATAACCAACTGTTTGATGCTCAAATTATTTAAACTTTAATAAGTAGATTATTTAGGTCATTTTACTTACTTTAATGCTTTCCATTAAAATGTTCCTGTTTAATGAACATTTAATTGCTTGGTAAAACTTGCTAATCAAATTGTCAGACTATGTTAAATAGCTTGTCAAAATGTTTATTTAGCAGTTATTCCTGCCTACTTAACATTGTGAATCCCTTTAACCCTCCAATTCATTTTCCCCTTGATATATTATGTTAAGTGATAGTATTGAGCAAGCTATTATTTAAAAAATTCTTTATTATAAAATAAAGTCACTCTAAAATTAAAACAAAATTGAGATTATATCATACTATAGAAAGAATGGCTACCATCAAGAAATGAACCAATAACAAAAGTTGGAGACAGTATATGCTGGAAGAAACCTTTCATTTTTGGTAAGAGTGTAAACTGGTACAACCACTATAGAAATTAGTAAGGAAATTCATCAAAAAACTAAAATTAGAAATTTCATTTGACCTAGCAAAATTCATTTCCCTTCTAGGTATCTTCCTGAAAGAGTTAAAGACATTGTATCACAGTGATGTATGCATATTCATGTTTATAGCAGCACAATTCATAATAGCTAAATCTTGGAGGCAGACTATATGTATAAAGACTATATGTCTTTGTCTGTGAATGAATAAAGACATTGTGGACTTTGCATACAATGGAGTACTACTCTGCTGTAAAGAAGGATAAGCTCAAATTAGTTGTAGGAAAATGGTTGCACATTGAGACCATGCTAAGTGAATTAAATGAGATAAATAAGCTTAAATATCACATGGTTTCTCTTACATGAGAAACTCAGTATATAAATAAAGTGCAAAATAAAAGACAATAGGAAAAAAGAGAAAAGCTCTCATAAAATAATATGAGCACTGCATCTAAAAGTGTGCATTTATTTAGTATAGCTGTTTCAAATGTTTTATATGTTTTTGGCCTGGTAGTCTGGCTATTAACCTGTATTTATGATAATTGACTAGATGAGAATTTATAAATGAATCTGATTCTGGCCAAAAAATTTCTTCAAAGGGGGAAAGAAAGAATTGAGATGTGATATGTACATGTACCAATTAATGTAATCATTATATATGGCAAGCACACACTAATAAAAATTTAAAAAAATAAAACAGGCTCATTCTAAAAAAGTGGCATAGCATAAGAAGATTTAGGAAGCAATACATAAAAATAAAATGAACCATAATTTTGCTATTTTGAGGCAACTACTCTTTTTTTAAAAATAAACTTTATTTTTTAGAGGAATTTTAATTTCACTGTAAATTGAGCAGCAAGTTCATAGATTTACCATATACTCCTTGCCTTCCCCATTAAGAACATACCCTATCAGGGTGAAATTATACTGATAAATGATTTTCACTGACATTTGATCATTTATGCTAGAATTCACTCTTGATGTCATATATTCTGTGGAGTTGGATAAATATCAGGTAGGTATCCACAATTATAGTACTTTCAGTGGTCCCCAAATCCTCTCTGCTCTCTCTTCATCTCTCCTTTCTAACTTGTGGCAACTATTAATCTTTTTTTAACTTTCTCCTGAGTTTTATCCTTCTTGAAACCAAATGGTTGGAATTATACAGCACTTGAAACTTTTCAGACTGGCGTCTTCTGCTTAATGATAATGTGTTTAAGTTCCTCCATTTATTTTCATAACTTGATAGCTTATTTTCTTTTAGTGCTGAGTAATATTCCATCAGCTGTATGTACCAGAGTTTTTCCAGCAAGCCTTTTTGAAAGACACTGTATGTGCTTCCAAGTTTTAGTAATTGTGAAATAAAGTATTAGTAAACAACTGTACGAGTTTTTGTGTGGCTGTTTGTTTTCACCTCTTTTGCATAAATACCAAGAAGCACTATACCTGATGGTATTAGTATGTTTAGTTTTATGAGAAACTCCCAAATCTTAGTTAATTAGCAAGGGCTCACTGCCTAGTGCACACAGAAACTGATACTATGGAATCAGTTTTCCAAAAAAGCAAGAGCTTTTTGCAGTGTGTTTTTGAGAAAGGAGGCATACTCGAATGTGTCTCCCTGATTGGGCTTTGTGGGAGCTGATGAGTCTAATAATGTCTTGGGTCTTGATTGAATAAAGTTTCGTCTTTCATTATATTCTTTCAGTCCTATGTTGTAATTTCATGGTCAGCATCCCTTGCTGTTGATAGTAGCCAGTGTTACTCTTGGTTCTGAATATAAGGTTCTGTTGATTCATAACTTCTAGTTCCACTTAACTAAGAATCTGTGCTAGTTAATCTGGATTGTCCATATTACTGGATTAAGAGACTCCCAGAGAAATGATTGGCTTATAAGGGCACTGACCTCATGAATGGGTTCACTGAATAGGCTTTTAGGAGGTAGGACATTACTAGAAGTAGTAGTCTGTGGAAGTGTAGCTATGTGAACTATGTCTAGCTCCTGGCCCCTTCCTCTCAGGTACACTTCCCCTGTGCTTGTTTCTTGGTGGCTATGAGGTGAGCAGTTGTATTCCACCTTGCCTTGCTGCCATGATGCTCCTGCCTTGGAGCCTGAAACTGAAACCTCTGAAACCTTGAGCCAGAATAAACTTCTCTTTCCTTAATATGCAGATGTCAGTTATTTTGTCCCAGTTACATGACAAAACTGACCAATACCAGATCATCCTTAGGTTAGACTTTGATGTACCTCACAGGACACTGCTTTCTGTAAAAACATATTATACAGTGGCTTGAAATGAAGACGTTATTAAGACATGCTTAGCAATAAAGTAAACAGCTGAGCTCCATTCTGACTTGAGCATTTTAAAGAGATGGAGCTCAAAAAAGTCAGAGAAATGAAAAGGTACAAAGGGATGGTTAGTATAAATGAGATTAGGTCAGTCAGTTTTTTGTGTTAGCTGAGATCATCAAAATTAGCATTCTGTCCTCCTGTGGAGTTTCAAGAGAGAGAGAAGGGGGCAGGGCGAGAGTGCTACCTTACTCTTTTGATTATTGCAGTTTAAAGGAATGCCCATCAGATCATGGTGACATATTTCTAAGTTGCAAGAAATACATTCTACAGTTGTAAGCCCTTTTTAGTAAATACTTGGCAGGAGGGTGTGTCCTTCCTTTTCGACCTTCTTCCAAAGCTTTTTCTCCATTTTGCATTTCTACCATTAGAATCTTTGTTGCTCTACATCCTCCCCAGCATTTGGTGTTGTCACTGTTATAGACTTTTGTGCTAATAATAGATATACAGAATAGTGGTATGTTGTTGTTGTTGTTTTATTTTTGGGTTTCCCTGATAATTTAAAGAGCATATTTTCATATGCCTATTTGTTACTGTATCTGTATATCTTCTTTAGGGAGGTGTCTACTCAGGTCTTTAGCTTTTTTTTTTTTTTTCAGCACCAGGCATTGAACTCACAACCTCGCACCTGCCAGGGCAGGCGCTTAAGCCACTGAGCCAAACTCCTGGCCCTCTTTAGCTCATTTTAAAATTTATTTTCATTTAATTTTATTTTTACTGGTACATGTTTGCAGTCCATAATTTTTACATTTCTCATATAGAGTTGGTACATCTACATAACACTTCTTAATTCCTTTCTTCGTCCTCTTTCCTCACCCTGCCTCATTTTTCCTTTCATCTCTCAGTCCTCTTTCAATTTGAAAGAGATCTATCTCTCTACTTCCTATTATTTTTTATTTTGTTTTTTATTATTATTTGGGCTTTTCAAATAAGACAAACCATGTAATATTTAAGCTTGTGTTTCTCATTTATTTCACTTAACATTTGGGTCTCAAGCTGAATCCATTTTCCAACAAATGATTTAAGTTTATCTTTCTTTATGGCAGTGTAGTACTTCATTATGTATAAATCTGTTGATGGACATAGGTTGCTTCCAAGATTTAACTATTATGAGTTGTGCTGTTATAAACATGAGAAGTCATGTATTCTTTACTATGATGTCTTTAACTCTTTCAAGAAGATATCTAGAAGGGGAATAGCTGGGTCAAATTGAATTTCTCTAGCTCATTTTAAAATTTGTTTGGAGCAAGCACTGTTAATAGTATAATGTCCTTCCTATCATTTTATTTCTGTGGTTTTTTATGAATAGTTGAGATTTTGGGTAAGAATTTGGTGGAACATTTTTCCTCAGTTAACATCACAGTGAAATCTTTTCCTGTTAAAAATGCATTACGTGATTGTAAGAACTGTCTGATTGTCATGAGATCTGACATTTGGCTTCTTAGGAATTTCTTCTGTTTCTTTAAAAGAATTATAAATAATATTGCCATTAAGATAATTATACATAAAAACTTCTCTGTAGTCTTGTTGTTTTCTTAGAATACATCCCAGAAATGATGTCACTACACTGAAGAGCAGAAACACTTTTGAGAGTCTTTATACCTACTATGAGGTTGCTTTCCAGTAATAATGAAAATAGCAGTTAACATTGATTGATTGCTTCCTCTGTAACAGGCACTGTTCTTAGTTATTCATGTGTCTTATCTCATTAAATCCTGCCAGCAGCCCTGTGCAGTAGAATTTTATTTCTGTGGTTTTTTTATGAATAGTTGAGATTTTGGGTAAAAATAATCTCATACAAATAGAATTTATATTTTGCAGATGTAGAAACTGAAGTCCAGAAAGGTGGTAGAAATGTTCATTAATACATTAATAATGATAAAGATTTTAATAAAGAGGTATGTTGCGTATAGGAAGACTTTTTAAAATTAGTTTTTTCTAAATTGATTTATAAAGTTCACACAATTCCCCCCCCCAAAAAAAAAATTCCCATACCTATGATAGAATGGAGATGAAAATAAAATACGGACCAAGAGTCTGGGTGATGTTTTTAAGTTTCAGAGCAATAGAAGTAAGTATAATTGAATTGTATTAATGAAGATTTAAAATACTCATATGGCAAACAGATAAAGCTATGGCAAACAACATGCAGAAAATGTTACTATTTCAGAAAGGAGGAATGAACAGAAGGACAAGTCACATATCGTAATTCAGAACCATAGTTCCTCACGGAAGCAAGATTTTTATGTGCTTATGGCTGTAGGAGATTGCCAATGGGCATTTCTGCATCTTATGAAAGTAGAAAATGTATACTGTTCTATAGTTTCACAGATTTGGGTGTATGTGTTAATTTTTATTGTCTGTTGGTAAAACAAGCAAAATACATAGTTAAGATATAAATATACTTGTAAGTAATTTCTATACAAATTTATCTTGTATATAGTAATATAGTTACATATAGTTGTATATAGTTAAAATGTAAATATACCTGTAGGTAATTTACATACAAGTTTATCTTTAGTTACTTCAGATAGAAAAATATATGCGTCTTGAACAAGAGAGAGTTTATTTCTCAAGTTTAGAGAGATTGGAGTTCCTGAGTTGGGTGGCAGTTTCATCGTCATTAAGACTCAGGTCCCATGTGCCTCATTGTTCTGCCATTTGTGGCATGGCCTCTCATTGTCCTGGATGGATGTGGCCAGGGTGTACTTCTGTTTTATTTTTCCCACTCTTTCACTCAACCCAAGCTTGCTCTACAGAACCAGTTTCTCCCTTATCCTTCACTTTTAATTTTTCAAATAAACTTTGCCACCATTTTTGCTTGTTTCTTTCAATTCTTTGTTCCAAATGAAAAAAAGCTGGGAACCAGCTCTAGAAAGAGGTTCCAGTACCCAGAACCTGGTAACAGTTGGACCAGCACATCCACACATATATGCAGTTTTAGGGATTATTTGGTGCATGTCCTGGAATCTGTTCTCACTCTCACAGACAGCTTTGCCATGCCCTGCCTTCTTGACTCACAACCATCGTGTATTTCATCATGCAGGGAAAGTACAAAGGAAAATGGAGGGAGGTGGGGTGCTATGGCATAAGCTTAGCTATCTTTGGTAAGGTTTTGGAAACTACCACTTAGTACTTACACTTTATCTCATTGGCCAGAACTTTAAGCCCTTGGAACAATATACAGTAATTAATGTCCAGCAAACAATGAAACTTTGTTTTATTATTAAAGAGAAATGAGAGAAGAAATATTGGGCTATAAGTAGCCACCTCTGCTCTACCTTATTTATATTTATTGATTTATATACAAGAAGCATGTAAGTATAGTAACAGCGAAGAAAATATTTCTCATATTAATCGCTAAAATAATCACTTAGGCCCTTTCACCACCAAATGCTAGTGTTCATAATAAAGCATTATCAGGTGGAAGGTGCTTTTGATACTAGTGTTCCCTTGACATCATTCCATATATTCTGAGGTAGAAGGAATAAATGAGAGAGAGGGTAGGGTGGGCTTGGTTGGGAGGGCTTGGTGGGGAAGAGACAGACTCTGAGCTGTGGGAACTTCTCATTCTGCTGTTAATGCAGAATCCCCGGGAACCTGATCAAGACTGTGGATGAACACTGACTCCTAACCCCTCCCGTGACCCTCCCTAGTAAAGGTTCCTAGAAGAAAAGAGTCCTACATTTTAGGAAAAGAATAAAATTTATTTTTTACTATAGAGTTTAAATTGGATTCAAAAAGTGAGATATCTCTGACTAGCAGGACTCTGGAGTGCAAAAATTGTGTTGTTAGGCATCGTTCATCACAGGTCCCTGTGTTTAAGGCCCTTGGTAAATATCTGTAGTGGCAGTGATATAATGTCAGAGCTAAAACTTTGTGTAACTCATAATTTTAATTTCTTATAATTTCACCAACAATCTCACTGAAGAAAAATATTATGCAGTTAAATGCTTTGTAACTTATACTTAGCATTGTGTTTCTGATAAAAATCAAGTTCCCTGTATAACCTAGAATGTACTCTTGAAATATGTAGAGATTTTTTCCCTCTAGAATTTAGACTTGAAACAAATACTCTGTTTCAGTATGTAGAAATCACTTCAGAATTATATAAAAAATTAGCCAAAGTAAAATGTTGATGTAAAATTTTCCTTAGACATTTTTTGGTTTTTCAGTGTGTTTCATTTTACTACTGAAATTACATAGTGGTTTCTTTTTTAAAAAATCCCAGGGATACGGCCTCGTAGATATAAAATTACCTTACTTTGATCAACTTTTAAAGATTGAAGCAAAATAAAAAATACTCAACTATATAGAAATGACATACAGCTGAAATTTTTCATTTTTGAGCTTTGAAGTGTTCATGCGGTATAATTAGGACTTCCTGCATGTGCCATTTTTCACTATTTTTTATATTATATACTGTGTTATTTCTAATACATTTTATATTATAATTAGATGAAAAAGTGTTAAGGCTTCATTGTATATAACTCAAAAACAAAATTTTTAAACTTCCTTATTGTTAATTCAAAAAATTTTATCTTGTTTTTTAATACATTTAAAATATATTTTGTATGTGTGTAAAGTATTTACTGTGTATTACATATAGGGCAAATATACATGCATTTACATGCCTATAGTACATTTAATTTTATAGATTGTACATACTCTATACTATAAAAGTATATATTGTGTGTGCACTTACATGTGTAATATACATTTGTGTCCACAGATTACTTGAATTAAAGCTACCTATGCTGTACCAACCCACTGGGCGATACTTATTTCATGTTCTTTTAACCAAAACTTAACTTTTATAATTTGAATTTGTCATAGGTTAATAATTGAGAGTTTAATTAGTAATTTTGAAGTATTATACTTAAAAAGGCTGTTTTATGTTTTAAGAAACAATTGTCAAATCTTTTATGAAAACATTCTCTTGATTCCTAGATGAAGTATTTTTAGTTCTTCTATGACTGCTTAAGGAATTAATTTTTTGGTATACTTTAGCAATATTTTTGGAAAATGTTTGAAAATGTGCTAACTAGAATGGATAAATTATTATTGGTTTCTTTAAATGATAATTCAGAAAATTTCATGAAACTCCAATGTGAAGAACTTTAGTTATTTTCTGACAATTACAAATTGGAAAGATATCAGTATTAGACATTTTTGATTAAAAGAAGTGGATACAAAATCATTTACAGAAAAGCACATACTTTCGTAAGAATTCATTATCTGTTACTGGTTGACGAGACCATACTCATGAGTGAAATAAATCAGACTCACATATGTAAACATCATATTGTCTCCCTATTGTAAAAAATTGAAAGAGTAAATAAGATCTAAAATGTACACTAGATATTGTGAAAGGGGAAGAAACTACTCAAAAGGAAAAAAACAACTGGGATAGGGGAAAGGAGAAAAAAGAAGAAGGGAAAAGATTATATTTACACACACACACGCACACACACATATATATATGATAGATAATTACACTACTAATCTCTACTAGTTCATCAAAAAGAACGGTTTGTGCTTTCATTGTTTGATCATTGTTTCATGCCTCTGTATCTTGTAATCTGAGCAATTACTTTGAAGGTAACAATATGCAATATAGTAACCATTATTATTATTATTATTTTTTTTTTGCGGAACCAGGGATTGAACTCACAACCTCGCGCCTCCCAGGGCAGGCGCTTAAGGCACTGAGCCAAACTCCCGGCCCTGGTTTTTTGAGGCAGGGTCGCACTATGTCGCACTATGTAGCTCAGGCCGGCCTTGCGCTCGCGTTGTAGCCCAAGCCGGCCTCGAACTCACAACGCTCCGCCTACCTCAGCCTCCGGAGTGCTGGGATTAAAGGCGTGTGCCACCACGCCCGGCTATAGTAACCATTATCTGTAATAGATTGCATTTCCATAAGTTGGGAACCTAACAAAGCATTCACTTAAGGAGCAATGGATGTTGACAACCAGAAACTTTTTCTTGTAGGGGGAGGAGGATTAAGTAAGTGGTAGGTGTGTGTCATTTCAGAGGGTTAGAATTTTAAACCAACAACCCTAATTTATCTCTGTAGCCAATAATATATCCATTATTCAGAAATGTGTGACAGCCCTTTTTGGGCCTTGATACATCTTTAGTTTAAAATTTTTCTGGAAGGAACTGACTCCTAGGTTTTCTGCAAGAATGGCAGAGCTTACTCTAGTAGTCAAGATGCTAAACCTTCAGAGTCTTGTAGGAGTGGCCCAAAATTAGAGCATGTGCATTGTTGTATGGAAACTTTCATTGTGATCACTTTATTTTTCCACATTTTGGAACAACAGCACTTTTAGTCTATCTTTATGTGTAATTCACATCCTCTTAATTGTCTTGGTCTATTTTTGTTGGAGTACTCTATTTTTTGGGTTGCATCTATGTGAACTTTGTTTCGTATTGTAGAATGAATTGCATCACAGAGCCATACAAGAAGTCTCATGGTCTTTTGTGTTTCTCATGCTCTTCTTGATGCTACTCATCTCTTACTTACTTTATGCAGGATTTAGTGAGCCTGTTTCGTTAAGTGTTCTCTCACATTTAAGGGAGCTGGGCTTGTGTCACTTTTCATGACATATGAACTCAGGGCCTGTTACTGTCCCATGGTCAGATTATCACCTTGAACATGTTGCATGCAAGTTGTGCATGTTGATACCACTTTTAGGAGAGAGTTCTCAACTTTTCAAAGTTGTGTAATCCACCAGCCTTGGATTTTGTAGTCACCAAACGCTTCCTTTTCTCAGCATGTCTGAGATTCCTGTGATTTCTTTTAGGTCGTCATTAAATAAGACCATGGTAGCAACTGACACTACTGTTGAAATTGCCTGTTAAGTTACAGTTTTAGATCCATACTTATCAAAACATACTTTATCCTTGAAGTATTTCAGTGAGATCTTTGTATATTTTAAATTTT
Organism: Dasyprocta punctata; assembly: GCA_004363535.1. Lineage (NCBI taxonomy): Eukaryota > Metazoa > Chordata > Mammalia > Rodentia > Dasyproctidae > Dasyprocta > Dasyprocta punctata. The sequence goes on along the minus strand of RJWM01000487.1, from coordinate 156,715 downwards.
TATTTTGTTTAGATAGTATGAATTTATACCTAGTATTGGTACACAACAGGAAAATATATTCCTCTCAAAGGTGAGTAACTTATTTTATACTATTTTTTTCTAGAGGAAAACAATTTTTAAAAAGTTAAAAATTCTTGAACTATGAGCATGTCTATCCAGTAATTACACTTGTTGAGATTTATTGTAGGAAGTAGTAACAGTGGTAGGTAACATTTCTATATTGCTTATTATGTTATGGGCACTATTTTAAGCATATAACATCTGCCTACATATTATCCTATAAGTTAGGTTTCTCTTGTTGTACCAATCTTATGGACTAAAGGATTTGAGGCACAGAAGATTAAATAACTTGTACAGGTTCATGTAGCCCATGATGGTGAAGCTAGAACTTTATTTTGTTCCTGTTATATCCATAAGTGTACATAAAATAACTGTAAAAGATTAGAAATATTGAATCTATTTCCACAAATAGAGGTTGTTATATCAGGAGAACCATATAATAGAATTCTGTAAGGAGATTAAAAACTAAAATGCAGCTTTCTAAATGCTGAATTTTATAGGAGCATTGTTTTGTAATATTGATATTGACATGTATATTGGAAAACAAATACTACAATTAGAAAAGTACCCACTAGGATAGTAATAGCAGTGATTACTTCTGGATTTGGGATTATGGGTGATTCTATATGTGTTCCCCCCCACAAGACTTTAATTTAGTGTGTTATTCTGCATTTGGGGAAAAAAGATTATTTAAAATTGTTTTAGTTAAAAGTTATTGTATTGTATGATATATTTGTGCTTGTATCAGGTAAGCAAGTAAAAATGTTCAAGTGTTGTCTTGTTAGCATGCTAATAATTAGGTTATGTGGATTGTCTCTCTGTATGTAGCTTTTAACCTTGCTGTGTTTTGTGGTAGAAACTGTACTACTAATCCTGTCAAACAGAATTAATTGGATCGTAAGGGATGTTTTGACTGAATGTTTGGAAGTTTTAATATGAGTATTTTGCTTTATGTCAAAAGCAATTGAACTGAGTAGTGTAGTCTTAGCATTTACACTGCATTTCTAACGTTTGACTTGATTATGCTAAAATTCAGCTTAGGTATGGGAATCTCAGTTTCTCCAAGTTTTCCCCAATAAAGGAAATATTATGTCTGGTCTTCTGTTTTTTACACCTGATCAAGTGTATGTGTTGATCCTCTGTGTGACACACTTGCCAGCATTTAAACAATCCCATGCTTTTTGGTAGAATGTTTATAACGGCATTTTGCCCTACCTACTTTCATGTTTGACCATGCACAAGCATATTTTTTCAGTGCATGAGTTTCCTATTTCTGTCACAACAAATTACCACAAATTTAGTAGTTTATGCCAACACTTATTTCGTGATTGTATACATCAGAGTTCTTAAGTTTGGTGAGGCTCACCTCGTTCTTCTACTTAGTTTCTCACATGGTCAAAATCAAGGTGCCTGACAATGATCTGTGCTCTTTTTCTGGAAGCTCTGAGGATGCATCTGCTTCCATACTCATTTAGGTTGCTTGAATTTTGTTCCTTGTTACTATAGAATGGAGTCCCCTTTCCCAATCCTAGCCTAGGGTTGGTCTTTACTCCCCTGGGCCACTCACATACCTTCTCCTGTGTTCCATGTGGCCCTCTACAGAAATAGCAGGTGGAGTCCCATTTCAGAGACAGTTCCAACTTCCCTTCTGCCATGAGTCTGTACTTTTGGAGTCCCTGTGATTATATGAGACTGACCTAGACAATCCAGAATATTCTTCCCGTTTTATTTTAAAAGTCCCTTTGCCTTGTAAAATATTCATAGATGCTCAGGGCTAACGATATCTTTTGGGGGCCACTTTGCCCAACATCATGAGCCTGTTTGTTCTCATACATAGAAGAAGTCCTTCCATTTGTGCACAATTCAGTGGACCCCAGGTAATAAGGGATAGAGTTCTAACACATATATGTAAAATTTAATTGGAAACTTGTGTAAACACTTATGTGGGTATTTTAGGAAATTAACAGACAGTAAAATTAATGAATATGGGAAAGAAAGAAGGCCTTATGAAGGTGGAAGCACGTGAGAGGGTTGAGACTACTTTGGATTTTGATATTCTAAGGATCAAGGAGTTACAGAAGGCATGGTTAAATATGAACAATTTAAACAAATGTGATGTGGTAGGATTGGGTTGATGCCTTTAGGTGACAGCATAGAGACTATATTGACCAGAGAAGAAATAAGAAATAATGTACACAACAGTAGGAGGGTTAGAGAGTAAGTTAAGAAATGGAATCTAGACATGATTTCCTAAAATGAGAAATTTAAGTTTTTGAGTAAAAGAGAAGTATAAGGAAATGAATGTTTTGTGAAAATTAGTCTAGTGGTGCTTCACAGGATGGCTAGGCAATGGAGAGGGCGCGGTTAGTACAGACAAGGATGGAATACAGAGTCTCGACTATCATCAATATGTACCTTGTGTCTTAGGTAATCTTCTTAAATGTTGTCTGTGTAAGTTTTTTTCCCATTTCAAAGCATAAGCTTTAAATGACTACTTCATTAACTCCTTCATTAACAATGCTATCTGTTGTTCTTACTGCAATTAGTAAATATCAGACTGTGATAACAGTAAGAATGGCATACTGTTTTCCTGTGCCAGACTCTCAGTGCCTTGCTTACCTGTCAGATAGCACTCTTCAGAACTCTTTCGGCACTGAAAGATCTACTTGTTCTATTTGAATCAGATTTAAGATTTAGAAATCTAAATGTATTTTATCAAGATCGTCTAGCATGTCAGTGTCATAAGTAGAAGCAAAATGTTGGTCTTTCATTCTGATCCTGTGCCCCATTCCCATTTCCATGGCTATACTTAGAGATAATTTGAAAGAATTTTAGATGCACAATCTACACTAAACTAAATAATCTTCTGGCTAAATATGTATATGATTTTTAGGGAGACAACATATGTATCTGGCATAAAATAAATGCTTGATGCTTTTTGTAAGCAGGAATTGTTTCGATTATTTGGTACCCTCAGGGCTTGACATGAGGACTGCCTGTGATAGCAAGAGCCCTGAGATGTTTGTTAAATCAGTGATTGATTATTGGAAATACCTAGGCTGATCTCTGAAAGGTTTCTCATTTTCTGCTTTCATCAAAACTGCCAGAGGATGGAGAAAACATGGAGAAGGCAGCAGAGATGCTGTTCTAACCCTGAATCACTGTATAGTTCTGGTTTTCAGGTTCACAGTACCCTTTGAAAACCATGATCTTGTTTTAAACTAATTTTCATATTGATCCTTTTAGGTTGGGGTGAGATTCATAAATACTCACATCAATGAATGTGATAGCCTGCTCTTCAGAGATCTGATTAGCTTAAGTTCAGAGGATCATTGTAGACATGACTTCAGTAAAGGTTACAGGCACTCTGACTCTGAAATTTCATTTTAGAGTAAGAGGTCCCTAAGGGCTAGTTTTACTTATTTGATTACACCATACAGGGCTTAGATAATAGTTTTATAAAATCCTTCTTCAAGGGAAATTTGTAATTTAATACAACGTGTTAAATTGGTAAACCTTTAACATTTGTTTGATGAGACAGGTGATACAGATTTGGATTAAATAAAAGAGGGAAATCAGGTATCACATTTGCCTTAGAAATGACTGTGTTTGTGTATTGTTGACAAAATTTGAATGACTGAAATCTAAAAAACACCACATGCAATTGACCAGAATGGCTTATATATTAAAGAGCCACCAAATGAAAAAGCTTATTTTTTCCTCAGTTAACAATTTCGACTATCTTCTATGTGTAGAGATGTGTTGTAGGTACTGAATCTTAGAGATGTAGTCTGCACTAGTACAGCTACTGCTCTGGGGGGGACGAGTCTGTCTAAAGCTTACCACGGGCCCAGTGAGAACATACCTGAAGAGGTGCTATTCTCCCAGCACTTCTTCACTCAGTGTTGGATTAGTGAATGAAAGTGACTTTCTCCGACTCTGTCAGCCTGGTAAATGCCTACTGATCTTTCAGGGTTTAGCTGAGATCCATTAGCCTTGTCCTTGGTGGTCTTTTTCCCTTATCCTCTTCCTTTCCCTTATATAATGCAATACATGCCTTTTCCCCCAGCATTTGCCATCCCTCAGTGGGTGCAGTGTGCCCAAATGAGTACAGGAGGGGAAGGTCTGGGAACTTCCAACCTTTCAGAGCAGGAATAAAACTTCTAATGCTCAGAAATCAGAATTATCAAATGTTAAGTAACCTATGCCTCTTGTTGGCAACCAGACTTTATTTGTAGCAGTGTAAGACTTTCTTTTTATCAAATCAAAAAACAAAACAAAGGAAACTTCGATCTTAGCTTAGAAGGGAATCATTTCTGCTCCAGGAAAATGATATATTTGTCTCCACATACATCCCCCTTCCCAGTGCACCATGTTATGCTTTAGAAGGAGCATGAGGAATGTTCCAGGATATGTTGGGGCAAACATGTTACTTCAAAGGAAACTGTTGCATTTCTTATAAATGATTAGATTTAATATTTTTGTTTACTTTGTTGCATTTCTTTGTAGAAATCCACTTCTGTTCACCAGTTTTGTCTAGCGAGAATCATGTGACTTTGTAGAACAAAGCTCATTTGGTGGTTGTATATTGTGTCCTGTTATTTTATGAAATATGTACTCCCCTCTTCTGCCAGTTGAAGACTCCATCTTTTCTGTTACCTGTGGTTTACCTACCTGTAAAGATGAATTCAATAAATGTTTACCAAGTAACTACTGTGAGGGAACTAGTCTAGGTAGTAGGGTAAACTGATTCAGACATAGTACCTGCCCTTACACATCTTATAGTTCACCCAAGAAGACAGGTAGTAAGACAGATAATTATTTGAGAATGTTAAGGAAACTATCCTGAGGACATTCAGATGATTGAAATGGTGTATGAAATAAGAGCATATAATGTTGGAAAGTTTAATTGAATCTATATACCAAAGATGGACTTGATGATCTCTAGTAAGACTTTTTATAACATAGTCACCAGGGGAAAGTATGCCTATCTGTGTCACCAATTAGAAAAAAGGAGAAATTTTAAAATTTTAAAATTCTAATTGGTTATGGGTGCGGGTTGTGAAGAGAAAATTGAGTAGAATTTGAATTAAAACAAAAGAATAAAAAGGAAGAATTCATATTTTTCTACGAAATTTAATAGAGACAATAAAGAGTTGTATTTTAGACACTGAAAAGCTATACTTACTTTATAGTAGATTTCCTTAAACAATCTGTAGGTAAAGACTATTTTTGTTTTTTCTTTCTTCATGCTTATACTGATTATAAACTAACTAATGCTCTTTCTGCACATGATTGGTGTGAAGCTCATATCACATGGGAGTAAAATTGGTATATACCCTAAACACTGTCAAAGCAAAGTCAAATTATAGTATAATTTCTAAGGTGCTTATTCTTCATTTTTGTTCTTATTTTCTATGGGAACAGTAACAGTGTCAGCCTAGACTTGTTCAAGGTTACACTTTGACCAGTAAAACTGTAGTGTATCTGAGATATATTTTTTTCATATTCTACCATATAATTTCAATCTTTGTTCTAATTTAATCCTTCAAGCACTCTTGTGGTTGTATATTTGCACTTAGAAGCCAAAAATGTTTTGTGATTATGGGTACAGCCCGTGCTGTGAACTAATGACTTGGTGTCTGTATATTCACCTGTGGTTCTAAATTCTTTTCCTTGGCCCTGTGATTCTATCACAGTGGTTAGAACCCTCCAGTTCCTGGCCTGCCTCAGCATATCAGCTTTATTGTTTCATTCATTCAACAACTATTGCCTGAGAAGATGACATTTGAGTAAAGCCCTGTAGGAAAGAAGGGAATAAACTAAGTAGATATGTGGGGGAGATCTTTCTAGAAATAAGAAACAGCAAAATTAATTGCTTGAGACGTAAGAGGTGAGGTCAGGGGTACCAGATCATGTAGGGCTGTCCAAAGCATTATCTGAGTGAGAGGACAAGCCATTAGATGATTTTGAATCAAGGCAGAAATGACAAGGTCCTACTTAAATTTTAACACAATTACTGTGGTTGCTTTTTGAGAGCAGAGTTTTGAGAATGGAAGCAAGGAGTTCAATTAGGCAATTTAAATGATAAATTTCCAAACAAAAGATATTGAGATAGTTGGATCAGGTGGTAACAGTAGAGATGGTAGAAGTAGAGGATTTTGGGATATATTTTAAAAGTTATGCCAGTGGGATTTATTGACAGGTTGGATATGGAGAGGGTGTGTGTGTATGTATGTATGTATCCATATGTGCCTATAAAGAATAGAAAAAGGGGAGCCAAGGATGATTTGATCTGAAAACTTTTGTTTCTATTTACTGAGATGGGGAAACTTAGAGCAGCAGGTGAGGTAAGATGCTGAAATCTTGGTTTTAGATGTACTCGCTTTGAGATGTCTGTCTGGTAGCTACCAGAGGGGACTTTTTGGGACAGGAAGTTGTGTGCACAAATCTGGGGTTTGCGCTGTAGAGGTTCCAGATTAGAAAAAAAAAATCAGGTAGTCCTTGGTCTCCCAAAAGATTTAAACCCCACAGGAATGAGCAAAATCACTAAGGCAATGAATATAGGTGGAAAAAGGAAGAGATCTTTTGAATGAACACTTAGACTCTAGTGTTTCGCAATCTGGGAGGCCAAGTGAACAGGCAGAAAAACCTGTGATGGACTGTAGGAGTGGCTGGAAGAAACCAGTAATATGGTGTCCTGGAGGCCAAAGAAGGATTGTGGGTTCCCTGTGCTGTGCAAAGTGCTGAAGCTGAGACTGTGAAGAGGTCTGACACCAGATCCTTCAGCATCACTGGGTGCTATCAGTGATGTTGAAGGCCAGCTTAGATGACACAGAATAAATGAAAACCTAAGTGGAGTGGCTACGAAAGGTAATGGGAAGAATGAAATTGGAGAATGCAAAGACAGACAAATCTTGTGTGGCATCTGTTATGAGAAGAGGAGCAAGTAAGAGGCATTCTGGAGTGACCTTTAAAATTTTAATGGGAGAGTCTTTGTAGGCTGATGGGGAGAGTCCAGTACAAAAAGTAAAATTCATGGTAGCAAGAGGGCAAGGAGAATGTCAGGAATAATGCTGTTTTCTAGTGTCCACATGTGGGTGTTGCCCTTGCATGCAAGAAAGACCAATTCGTCTGCAGCAATAAGAGAGAGCAAAACATGCAGGTTGCAAGACAAGCAGGGGAGCTGAGGAGGGTAGTGCTGGGGCAGGGCTCCTCTCATGGATGTACAGTATTTTCCTGGGGAAGCAGGAACAAGGTCACTTCCTAATAGTGAGGAAAGGGAGGTGTGAGCATTTTAAGGAAGGGGGCAGTAGGGATCTGGGAGAGTGGAGAGCACAGACCAGAGTGACTGCCAGGCAACAGGGAGAGCCTCTTTGAGCTTTATGTGCCTGTGTACAGTGCATGAGAGTCAGTGTAGTTTTGTAGTTCCTTCTGACGTGCTTGGCTGCTTGGAAGCAGAAATGAACTTTACTAATCATGAGAGAGAGAGGCGTTGCTCCTGTAAACTCGGATGGGTGACTCTCATCTCTCCATGGATTCAAGCCATGGAAACAGCAGGTCATTTTCTGCTCTGTTTCCTCTTTAAATAGCAGATATACATAGGGTAGTTACCCCTCACACTGAGAAGAACCTCTTTGCTCCACTTCTCCCTTGTCCTGTCTTCCGGGATGCTTGTGGCATGGTTCCCAGTTATCTGCAAATATGCTTGGACACCCAAACTGTTCAGAAATGAACTCAGTAGTGACTCCTACCACCACTAACCTGGAAAATATGATCTTGGCTGCCATATGGACTATATCTTTCTGATTTCAAAGGCCTCTGTTGGGTCAAGAGAATTCCTGTCAGAAAAAATGTCTTTTTCCTCTTGGGTGGAGTCCCATTTCTAATGAAAGGATTGTTTTAGACAGGTGGTGTCAACTTAAAACCCTATTTAGAGTTGATCTTTAATGACTTCCCCCAAGGGTCCCATTATGTCCCAGCTCAGTTGCTTTTTAAACAGTTTCTTTTGCCTGGAATATTCCCTAATTTCCTATTCTTTGATGAATACAAATTGTCAGTTTTAATGTAATAACTTGTCCTACATAATTTTAATCACTTAAATACAATTCAGATTTTGTCAAGGTCTTAACAATTTTAGTTTGGGATAGAGATTAATGAGATAATATATTCCTGTATTCAAATAATCAATTCTTTGGCCTTTATAGGATTTGCTTTACATTTTAGGATTTACTGTGGATTTTTATTATGATGCTTGTTTCACTGTAAAATGGAAATAATTTTTACATATAGGAATTTTTTTTTCCTGTGTTGCTGGAGATTGAACCCAGAGTCTCACAAATGCTATGAAAGTGCTCTACCAATGACTATATCCTCAGCCTGACAATTTTAAGGTCAGTTTTTTTTCCCCTTATCACTTGATATAACTTCTGTGCAATCATTGTTTTTAGATTAAAATTTTATCAGCCCCCTTTGTGTGGTATCTACTTTCTGTATAAAGTAATGTGAAGTAAAGTAATGTGAAGGTAGGTGTTATCTGTATGTTAATCATAGTTTTGTCCCAAAATTGTACATTTAAATTTTTTTTCATTATATATTGTTATTGGGTGAAATTTTCCTTTTTAGTTGTGTTTTTCCTTCATTACTTTGCTTGGGAATGCTGGAAGAAATGGTTACTTTCATTTCTCTTTTTTACCATCATGATTGTGTCCTACAGGCTCATTTATTTTTCTCAAGTTTTCCTTCATGCCACCAATCTGCCTCATTTGTGCACCCATTCTTTTTCTTTTTCTTTTTTTTCACAGCTGCAAACAGCCATGGATGGTCTTTTATTTGGTTAGTTTTCATTCTTGATGCATATACAAACCACTGGAGTATGCATTTTTGAATTTCCTATATGTCTTCCAGATATAGCTTTATATTATTATGAAGATATTTATCATTTGGGCATCTCAGAAAGTTTTTTTCCTTGAAATTCTCTGCTTACCTTTTATAATGTTCAGATAGTAGGATATCAGTAAACTCGATATACATCTGTTTTCTATTCAGTATTCTGTAATTCCTATTACTAAATCGCACATCTCTGGTTTGATAGTCTGCTCTTGCTGTTGCTGGTGGTCACTAACCCTACTATTGTAGCATTTGCAGTCACTCCATATCCTTCAGACGATTATATTGCTCTTCATAGATTTTGTTGTATGCACATTACTGCTACTGTATCAATTTAGTAAATACTTAATATCAAACATCAGCACTGTTGTAAGTAAAGTGAATTCTATGGTGAATAAGATACTTTATAAGAATTATTTTCTAGTATAGGAGGCAGAAAATATGCAAATAAATAAATCACATTCTAAAGGCAAGTACTGATATAGGACTGCCAGATGATGGGGGAAATAATCTAACTCCCAACCTGCTAGATGTCAGATACCCTCAGTTCGTACTCCCCAAAATCAAAGAATTAATTCTAAGGAATGTCAGAAATTAAGAATAGGAAATATTTTGAGAAAGCTCCTGAGAGACAGGAGGGGACCTGAAAACAGGGTGCTAATAAGCCCACTTCTCAAGGAACTTTTTTAGGGCAAAATCATAATGTGAGTACAATTTTGGGACAAAACTATGATTAACCAATAAGATTACAAATAAAACCACTTAGGTAATGGTGATCCATTGGGGAAGCAAATTATGTCATAAGCATACATGGAAGGAACTAGGACCTTTTTTGGAAGAGATGGATAAGGAGGTCCTGGTCATCCAGCTGGGTGACTGATGTTCATCTAGACTTTATTGGACTAGGTGATACCAATTATAGAATATTGCTTATCCCTTGGGGAGACAGTGGGCCTGGTCATTCTGCCTTTATCTTTTTCTTTTTTCAAATCCATTTTATTCAAGGATAAAATGAAAAAAACAAGGAAGAAAAAGAAAAAAACTACAACAAAATTCCAAAACACGTCAATCAGGGGGCAACCATGTACTTACATTGTGCATTGTCATCCCCAAATTATTCACCAAGAGCTCAAGACATCTGTATTCAATTGTCTGAACAATACCAGCACAAATTTTTCTCTTCAGGAAACTCAGAGAAATCAGTAGTATAACTATCTTAACTATTTTTAATATACATATGCATACACATATGCATGTTTTTTCTTTCAGCTTGTTACACTAATGAAACAATATGATGTTTACATTTGTGTCTTATTTATTTCACTGATGAGTGTGTTCTCAACTTGTATCATTTACCTATAAAAGTGTCCAGTTTATCCTTTATGACTGAGTAGTACTCCATTGCATAAAAATACCGCATCTTTTTTATCCATCTCTCAGTCGATGGGAATTTAGGCTGTTTCCAATATCTGGCTATTATAAACTGTGCTGCTATAAACGTGGGTGCACATATATCACTGTGGTATGATGTTTTTAATTTTTTTGGGAAGATACCCAAAAGGGGAATGGCTGGGTCCAATGGGACCTCCAATCCTAGTTTTTTGAGGAATCTCCACACTGATTTCTACAGTGGTTATACCAAAAGTGGAGAAGGGTTCCTTTTCCCCCACATCCCTTCCAGTGTTTGCTATTGCTTGGTTTCTTCATAACAGCCATTCTTACTGGGGTGAGGTGGAATGTCAGTGTTGTTTTAATTTGCATCTCTCGAATGACTAGTGATGTTGAACATTTTTTCACATATTTATTTGCTGTTTGTATTTCATCATCTGAGAAGTACGTATTCATCTCAGATGCCCATTTTTGGATTGGCTCTATAAATCTGGGAGGACTGATTTTTTTGAGTTCTTTATATGTTCTTGATAGTAATCCTTTCAGAAAGAGTTGAGAAACATTTTCTCCCACATTGTGGGTTGTCTTTTTACTGTGTTGGTGGTTTCTCTTACTGTGCAAAAGCTTTTCAGTAGGGTGAGATCCCAGTTGTTGACTCTTTGTGATAGTGCCTGTGCAGTTTGGGTTTTGCTCATAAAGTATTTGCCTATACCAATGTCTTCAAGAGTTTTATCTACTCTATCTTCCTGCAGATTTAATATTTCTGTTTTAGTATTAAGATCTTTGGTCCATTCTTATTTTAGCATAGTGCCTGGTGAAAAATATGGGTCCAGTTTTAATCTTCAGCATGGGTAGAGCCAGTTTTTCAAGCACCATTTATTAAAGAGGCTATCTTTTTTCCAGTGAATATGTTTGACACGTTTGTCAAAGGTAAGGTAGCTTAGTGTGTCTGCAGTTGTTTCTGCATCTTCATTGATCTTCAGGTCTGTTTTTTTTTTTTTTTTCCCAGTGCCACAATGTTTTTTTTTTTTAATCACAATAGCTTTATAGTATAATTTCAGGTCAGGGATTGCGATTCCCCCATCTTGTCTTTCTTGCCCAGGATTGCCTTTGCTATTCTGGGTCTATTCTGGTTCCAGATGAATTTTAGGATTGTTTTCTCTAATTCTGTGAGGTATGTTATTTGAATTTTGATTGAGATTGCATTAACTGTGTATAAGAATTTTGAAAGTATGCCCATTTTCACTATATTGGTTCTTCCTACCCAAGAGCATGGGATATCTCTCCAGTTTCTAACATCCTCTTTGAATCTCCTTTTTCAGAGTATCATAGTATTCAATGTAGAAGTCTTGTACATCCTTTATTCAATTGATTCCTAGGTATTTCATTTTTTGGATGCTATTGTAAAAGGTATTGTTTCCCTGATTTTTCTCTCAGTGAGTTTGTTATTCATGTACAAGAAGGCTACTGATTTTTGAGTGTGGACTTTGTAACCAGCCATGTTACTAAATTTGATTATTAAATCTAGAACTCTTTTGGTGGAGTTTTTGGGGTCTTCTAAGTAGAGTATCATGTCATCTACAAATAATGATAGTTTAACTTCTTCCTTTCCTATCTTCATTCCTTTTATTTCTTTCACTTGTCTAATTGCTCCAGCTAAAGTTTCCAGGATTATGTTGAATAAAAATGGGAGACAGTGGAGATCCTTGTCTTGTTCCTGATTTTAGAGTGAAAGCTTTCAGTTTTTGTCCATTTAGTATGATGTTGGCCGTTGGTTTGTCATAGATGGCCTGTATCAGATTGAGAGAAAGACCATCTATTCCACTTTTCTGTAGGGTTTTTTTTATCATGAATGAGTGCTGGACTTTGTCAAAAGCTTTTTCTTCATCTATTGGGATGATCATATGATTTTTGTTCTTAACTCTGTTAATATGGTATATTACGTTTATGGATTTATGTATGTTGGACCATCTCTGCATCTTTGGGGTAAAACCCACTTAATCATGGTATACAGTCTTTTTGATGATTTGCTGCAATCTGTTTGCCAATATCTTATTGAGGATTTTTGCATCAATGTTCATTAGGAAGCGTGGCCTGTAATTCTCTTTCTTAGTTGGGTCCTTCTCTGGTTTTGGAATCAAAGTAATGCTTGCTTCCAGGAATGAATTTGAAAGTATTGCTTCCCTGCCAATTTCATTGAAGTGTTTGAGAAGTAGTGGTGTTAAACCTTCACTGAATTTCTTGTGAAATTCAGCAGTGAATCCATCAGGGCCTGGGCTTTTCTTTGTTGATAGGTTTTTAATCACATTTTCAATTTCATTTATTGATATTGGGTTATTTAGGATTTTTATAGCTTCTTGATTCAGCTTTGGTATTTCATATGTATCTAGGAATCTGTCCATTTCTTCTGTATTTTCCATCTTATTAGAATACAAGTTTTCAAAGTAGTTATAGATGATTTTTGGATTTCTTCAGGGTTTGTTTTGATTTTACCCTTTTCATTCCTAATTGCATGGATCTGAGTGTTTTCTTTCCTTTTTTTGATAAGGTTGGCTAAGGGTTTTCCAATTTTATTTCATCTTTCAAAGAACCAACTCTTCAATTCATTGATTCTTTGTATTTTTTTTTTAGTCTCCAGTGTGTTAATTTCTACTCTGATCTTTATAATTTCCTCCCTTGTCTGAGCTTTTGGTTTAGCTTGCTCTTCTTTTTCTAGAACTTTGAGTTTCAACATTAAGTTGTTTATATGTGCTTGCTCTGTTTTCCTGATATGGGTATTTATTGCTATAAATTTCCCTCTTCAGACTGCTTTCATTATGTCCCACAAGTTCTGGTATGTTGTATTTTCATTATCATTCAACTGTAAAAACTGTCTAATTTCTTCTTTAATTTCATCTGTGACCCATTGGTTGTTCAGTAGAGTGCCATTTAATTTCCATGTGCTTGTGAAGTTCTTGTGGTTTTCTTTGGCATGGATTTCCAATTTCATTGCACTGTGGTCTGATAGGATGCATGGGATAATTTCAGTTCCTTTGCATTTACTTAAACATGTTCTATGAGCCAGTATATGGTCTATTTTGGATAATGTCCCATGTGCAGCTGAGAAGAATGTGTATTCTGATGTTGTGGGGTGGAGGACTCTATAGACATTTACTAAGTCCATTTGCTCAAAAGTTTGATTTAGTTCTAATATTTCATTATTGATTTTTTTGTCTAGTTGATCTTTTTGTGACAGTGGGATATTTGAGTCTCCCAGTGCAATTGTCTTAGGGCTTATTTGATTTTTCATGTCTGTTAGTAATTGTTTTATATAGCTGAGTGCACTGGAATTTGTTGCATATATATTTATGGTTGTTATCTCTTCCTCTTGAATTGTTCCCTTTATGAGAATGTAGTGACCTTCTTTATCTCTCTTAATCCATCTTGGCTTGAATTTGTCTGAAAATAGAACAGCTACCCCTGCTTTTTTCTGGGTTTCTCTCTCATGGAGTATTGTTTTCCACCCTTTGACTTTCAGTCTATGAATTTCATTTTGAATTTAATGTGTTTCTTATATGCAGTATATTGTTGGATCTTTCTTCTTGATCCATTCTGCCAGTCTGTGTCTCTTGACTGGTGAATTGAGACCATTAACATTGATGGTTATAACTGATATGTATTGACTTATCCTTGTCATGTTATTTTCCTGTTGTTGCCCCCCCCCTTTCCTTCCCTCTAATTGTTTGCCTTCCCTGGTAGATTCCTTCTGTTAGGGTTCATGGAGCTGTAGTCCTTATTATCTCTTTCTGGAATGTCCTTAAGAATATTTTGGAGTTCTGGTTTGTGGTCAAAGATTTCCTCAAATGTTCTTTGTCATGGAAGTATCTTATTTCTCCATCAATTTTTTTTTTTTTTTTTTTTTTTTTTTTTTTTTTTTTTTTTTTTTTTTTTTTTTTTTTTTTTTTTTTTTTTTTTTTTTTTTTTTTTT